>CAUYSK010097755.1:0-53492 GCA_963575035.1 Avahi laniger | reverse complement strand
TGAATTCCCATTCTCTTCATTTAATCAAAACTTCTAACTTGAGATAAGAGAATTACAATTAACCTAATGAGTCAATAACAACCTTCCTGCGTTCATGAAAATATCAATGATAAAAAATGTCCTTCTCTAGCTGGGCGTGGCAGCCTGTAATCCTAGCACTCTGGGAGGCCGAGGCAGGCGGATTGTTTGAGCTCAGGAGTTTGAGACCAGCCTGAGCAAGAGCGAGACCCCGTCTCTACCAAAAATAGAAAGAAATTAATTGGACAGCTAAAAATATATACAGAATAAATTAGCCAGGCATGGTGGCTCATGCCTGTAGTCCCAGCTACTTGGGAGGCTGAGACAGTAGGATTGCTTAAGCCCAGGAGTTTGAGGTTGCTGTGAGCTAGGCTGATGCCAGGGCACTCGCCCCAGGCAAGAGAGTGAGACTCTGCCTCAAAAAAAAAAAATGTCCTTCTCTGGCGGGGTGTGGTGGCTCATGCCTGTGATCCTAGCACTCTGGGAGGCCAAGGTGGAAGGACTGCTTGAGCTCAGGAGTTTGAGACCAGCCTGAGCAAGAGCAAGACTCCGTCTCTACTATAAATAGAAAGTAATTAGCCAAACAACTAAAATAGAAAAAATTAGTTGGGCACGGTAGTGCATGCCTGTCGTCCCAGCTACCTGGGAGGCTGAGGCAGGAGGATTGCTTGAGTCCAGGAATTTGAGGTTGCTGTGAGCTAGGCTGACATGATGGCACTGTAGCCCAGGCAACAGAGCAACACTGTTTCAAAAAAAAAAATCTGATACATAAAAGATACTGATTTGTTCAAGGTAAGCTAGTGAGGCACTGGTACAGAAAGTTAGCAATTAGATCCCCAGATGCTTGCTTTTTTATTTTTATTATTAATTATTATTATTATTTTTTTTAGAGACAGGGTCTTGTTCTGTTGCCCGGGCTAGACTGCAGTGGTGTTATCATAGCTCACTGCAGGCTCGAACTTCTGGGCTCAGCCTATCCTGCTCAGGCTCCCGGGTAGCCAGAACTACAGGTGTGCACCACCATGCCTAGCTAACTTTTAAAAAATTTATTGTAGAGAGAAGGTCTCGTTATGTTCCCCAGGCTGGTCTTAAACTCCTGGCCTCAAGCAATCCTCCCATCTTGGCCTCCCAAAGCACTGAGATTACAGCCACTGCACCTGGCCTATTATGTATTATTAACCATAACCTACATCTATAATTTGATACTTAAAATATTCCTATCAGGAAGAGAGCAATAGAAATCATCTCATAGCCTATGGATTGGGAAACTGAAGCAAAATTTTAAATCATTTGCCCAAGGCTTTGAAGCATGTAAATAATACAGATGAAAAAAGAATCCAGTTTTTTCCTCCCTTGGTTGACATTGTTTTCATATGTCCCAGGTAAACCCCCTCAATGGAATATTTACATATAGGCAATATTAACTCAACAATAAATTGACTTCTCAGAAAACAGTTTATACATAATAAAAATGATTTTTACCCACCTTGCAACATGTTATAGATCTAATTTCTTTCATTAAAGTCATAATTTATAATTCCCAAAACACAACAGGCAAAAGGAAGTCATTTCTTTTTACTACAGGTATAATTCTTTTTTTTTTTTTAAATTTCAATAGACTGGGGGTGCAAGTGTTTTTTGTTACATGGATGAATTATATAATGGTGAAGAAAGGGCTTTCAGTGTACCTGTTATCAGAATAGTATACACTGTACCCAATAGGTAATTTTTGATCCCTCAACCCCCTCCCACCCTGCCCTTTTCTTAGTTTCCAATGTCCATTATCCCACTTTATAACAACATTTACCCATTGTTTAGCTTCCACTTATAAGTGAGAACATGTGGTATTTGTTTTTCCATTCCTGAGCTACTTCACTTAGGATAATGGTCTCCAGTTCCATCCATGTAACAGCTATAATTCTTTAAAAGCAAAGGATTTTCTTTCTGGCTTAATGTATCAACATTAATAATGTTAACAAATACAATCATTAATACATAGTTTCATGAATTATGCTACAAAGTAACTGCTAATCTAAACAAAAATTACCCTCAGAAAACATGCATAACTGTTAATTTCTACTTTTTAGTCTAACCTGTGATAAACAGCTTCAATAGGTAAGTTTTCCTGGCACATGGGTTTCAACAGTCTTTGCCTGAGGGACCTCTTCTCTTTTAGCACTGCTTCCAAATGATTATTCATGCTTTGCAGAGTTTGACACTTCTGAGCTACACAAACCAGAAACAGTAATTACAATTAGCAATCAGAAAAGCTTTGGAATTACTAATAATTTCTTCTTTGCTTTGGTTCGACACTATCAATGTCAAAACTTAATCCCATTGTTTCCCTCCCAAATATCTCCCCTTTGCTATCTTTAATACTAATACCAATTTCATTTTTGACTACTTTCTCTTACTTTTCCTACTGATAACCAGATGTAGTGCTAAACTGTGTTTCTCAACTTTACCTTTTATTCAGTTTTCATAGCCAGAGCCATATTCTTCACACAAACTCCTTTTTTCTATCCCTGCCTCTAATAGTCTACACTGGAACATTAAAAAAGAATCATTTTACAGCTATTTCTTTTTTCGAGACAGGGTCTCACTCTGTTGCCCAGGCTAGAGTGCAGTGGCATCATGACAGCTCACTACAACCTCAGACTTTTGCACTCAAGTGATCCTCCTGCCTCAGCCTCCCAAGTAGCTGGGTCTAACGGCACATGCCACCATGCCCAGCTAAGTTTTAAAATTTTTTGTAGAGATGGGGTCTTGCTACTGCCCAGCTTGGTTTCAAACTCCTGAGCTCAAGCGATCCCCTAGCCTTGGCCTTTCAAAGTGCTAGGATTACAGGCATGAGTCACCATGCCTGGCCCCTTTAGTCTCCTTTAATCTGGAAAGTTCCTCAGCATTTCTTTGTCTTTCAAGTTCTCCTGACTTTGAGGAGCCAACGTGGTCACTTTTTATTCTATTTGTACTAGTCAAGTTAACAGAACTTCTATTGGAGTGTAGAAATAAAAGACTTTGTTAGCTTTGGGGCAATACCTAGAAACACTATGGTATATCATAATTTTGCAGTCTGGTGCTTATTTACAATAATCCAAGAAAAAGTTGAAACTCCAATGATTACCCACTTAACCAAACCACTTACCCAAAAAGAAAGGATGAACAATATCTGCTGTATCCTTTGCTAGTTTCAGGAGTTCAATTTCCAGGTTTTTCTACATGAAAAACAAAAGTAACTAACATTTAGCTCACTCAGAAAGTATCCTGAAGTTAAGGTTTGGTAAAATGGATAGTCTTTAATCCAGGAACATGCTACGAGGAGTGTATTCCTTAAGTGAGATGGGAGGATGATTTGTTTAAGAGCCCAAGGGATTTACTGAAGCTTTTCACTTTGGTGTTCTTGCCCTGCTGCTGCTATTGATACTACTACTATTCCTATTAGTATTCCTACTACTATTAACTATTACGAGTAAACTTCTATCCAGCTATGTGCTAGACACTGTTTTAAGTTCAAGGGAACAGCTGTTTGAATCAGTAAAAAAAAATTTTTTCTGTACGAGAAGCAGAAAGTGAAAAATTCAACATAACTTACCTGGTAGATTTCAGCTTGAATATTTGTGATCTGCTGTAGTCTGGAGAAGTTCATAAAACAAGGAGCTGTTTTCTTAGATATATTTAACATCTCCTATTGGTAAATGAACAGGGAAAGTAGCAGTTTGTCACAAAAAGTTTCTGTGTACCCTGGAATAGCATGCCCACAGGTCTAAAATGAGAATACATAGTATCCAACACTGTCCCTGAACATGAAGTACAGAGTAAAACAGTAGCAATGTCTACTTCCTGTTTTTAGAACCTTCACTGTCACAAATTCCTTGTCCAAATAATTAAAAAATAAGAAAAACAAACAAGACAATCATTTTGTACTATTTTCCTAAGGTATTATACATAACAGATTTGCATTACTGATAGCTTATCACAGGATTCTAAGGCTCTACCTTTCCAAGGACACAGGCCTAGTTTCTCTGACTTCCCTGGGGCTAAAATCACTCCCCACCCCACCATGGAATAATTTATGTGATTCATTAAATGATCTCAACTGTCTACAAGTCATTCAAAGTGTCCATGTTTGCATTTTCACTCTCTTAAAGGAATGTTTGTGCCCTAGCATAATTATTCTTTTAAAAAGGATACCCATTTTTTTATCCTTTCATTTTGTTATTCTCTGTTATACTGCCCTCTTAAATTGTAGGTTACCTCAGAATATGAATACTATCTTGTTTAGCCCTAGACTTCATCCATAATTTCCTATATCATCTTCTTTTCTAGAATGTTACCAAAGGAAAGAACTTTAGAGATCATACAGGCCAGGAATTGCGAAACCATAGTCCATGAACTAAGTGTAGCTCATTGCCTATTTTTGTACAACCTGTGAGCTAGGAATGGTTTTTATATTTTTAAATTGTTGAGAGAAAAAAAAAATCAAAGAAAAATTTATACTTTAGGACAGGCATGGTGGCTTACACCTGTAATCCTAGCACTATGGGAAGCCGACACCAGAAGATCGCTTGAGGTCAGGAGTTCGAGACCAGCCTGAGCAAGAGTGAGATCCTGTCTCTACTAAAAATAGAAAAAAAAATTTTATTTTATAACACATGAAAATTAAATGAAATTCAAATTTCAGGGTCCAGAAATAAAATTTCATTGGAACAGAACTTCTCTCATTCATTTACATAGTATCTCTGGCTGCTTTTACACTACAATCACCTATTTGAATAGCTGCAACCATATGGCCTGCAAAACCTCAAATATTTACTATCTGGCCCTTCATAGCAGAAGTTTGCTGACTAAAGATAATCAATTTTATAAACACTTACTGAGTTAGGCAATGGAAGATACAATGGAAGATACAAGCTCTCTACCCTCAAGTGGCTCATGATGGTTGAGAAGGAAAAGGTAGAAAGAACAAAACATTATAAATGCTCAATAACTGTCAGTATGAACATATATGTGAGAAGAGGAGGGGAAAGATGTAGCCAGAAATGTAGTTTCCCACATAATCATAGATGATCTTGAGTGCTATGCTAAATAATCATAATGCAAAAAACAGGAGCAACTGAACATTTTCTGGTAAAGAAGTACCATGATAATATATAATACTTAATTTAGAAATTTAACTGAGGGTAATAGGAAAAATAAAACTAATGGAAAGCCAGGAGCTAGAGGGCAGAGGAAATAGGAAGTGATTGCCCAATGAGTACGCGGATTCCTGATGACACTGCGTACTATATATATACATACGAACTTGTAATTTGTGGCATCCTTTCTTCTCTTTTCTGTCCTTTCTTTTTCACACTGAATTCTAGCTGAGGGACATTAAAAGGGAGGCAGCATAGCAGAGAAATTAAGAACAGAGGCTGTCAAATGGAGACGGGGCTGTAGAGGAGGGCAGGACACAGGTTGAGAAAACAGAACTAGTAGATTCTGCGTTTTTTTTATAGGTCCAGATCCTTATCTTAATTTATTGCCAATAGAGGGAGCTTTGATTAAGACTCTGACTCATTAAAGGTTGCTGGAAAAATAGGATGTAAGGCCACTAAAGCAGCCCCAGGGGCAAAATCTAAAGCAAATACTTCATTATCCTACAGTCAGTCCTACCTTTCTTTCACCAAATCACTCTCCAACGAATAGATCAAAATAGAACAAAGTTTAAACAAGCTCTGTATTCTAGAAGAGCTGTATGAAATTAGAATTTAGGCATCATTCTTAATTTTTAATGCACATGAATGATGTGCACTATGATGTGCAAGGATGGGCTGTTTATTTTTTGTTTTTTATTATTATTTTTTTATTTTTATTTTTTTTGAGACAGAGTCTCACTCTGTTGCCCGGGCTAGAGTGCCGTGGCCTCAGCCTAGCTCACAGCAACCTCAAATTCCTGGGCTCAAGCAATCCTTTTGCCTCAGCCCCCAGAGTAGCTGGGACTGCAGGCATGTACCACCATGCCCAGCTAATTTTTTATATATATATTTTTAGTTGTTCACCTAATTTCTTTCTATTTTTTTTATTAGAGACGAGGTCTCCTCTCGCTCAGGCTGGTTTCAAACTCCTGAGCTCAAAGGATCCGCCCGCCTCAGCCTCCCAGAGTGCTAGGATTATAGGCGTGAGCCACCACACCCAGCCAGGATGGGCTGTTTAAAGAGATCACATGACAAATCATTTTGAAGCAATTAATGCTAAATCCTTCTAACAGAAATAGGTGTTCATACATAAAGTTTGCTTAAATTAAAATCAACCTACAAGTTGATAAATAGTTTCCTCATTGGGACTAGCTGTACAATAAGATTGTCGGAGAGTCTTACGGAGCTATGGTGTGGTAGATCTTAACTACAGTTAAAACAGGTAACTGTCTAATTAATGTTACTTGAGAGACAGTAGGAAGATATCCCTCAAGGCAACCACTACCCCAAAAAAGAGCTTATTCATCAATGCCTAAAATTCTCTCACCAGTGCCTTACTCCTTTGGTTTAGGCATTTATATCTTCTACCAACACTCTCTAGAGGGATATTAAGTCCCAAATCTTCTTCTTTTTTTTTTAAGAGACAGGGTTTTACTCTGTAACCCTTGCTGGAGTACGGTGTCCCTGATCATAGGTCACTGTAAGCTTGAATTCTTAGGCTCAAGCAGTTCTCCTGGGACCGGGCACTGGCTCACACCTATAATCCTAGCACTCTGGGAGGCCCAGAGTGGGAGGATTGCTTGAGGCCAGGAGTTAAAGACCAGCCTGAGCAAGAGTGAGATCCCTTGTTGGAAAATAGGCTAAGAGATGTGAAAAGTTTCAGGGGTTTTGCAGGGCTTTGCCTTGAAGGAATCTGTGGACATGTTAGTTCGTTCACAGAATAGAAGCTGCTTCCAACAAGAGAGGCATTGTCAGAGGACGTTTGCAAAGCAATGTTTCTTCTTTGCTGCCGACCATCGCCTTGAGCTTTTTTGCAAGGCAGGATCTCAGTTTGGGTCCTTGGCCGAGAAGCTGATTAAAATGCCTGCCCAGCAGATAACGTGCAGCTAGAATTATCCTAGACTTCAAGGCTATTCCTGCTTCACTCCTGACTATATGTCTCTGTGTTTAGAAAAAGTAGATTAGAGTAGTACACAGACTCAGTGTTCTCATTTTATACATTTTATCTTTAATTTGTATGCTCAGCTAGGTCTGTTTCTAACTTAGGGCTTAACATGCTTGTCTTAGAAAAATTGTGTAACCGTCTATTCTTGTAGACAGAATTAGGTAAGGTTCCCCTGGAAACCTCAAAAAATGAGCTGTACAAGTAATTCTTTAACAAAAGACAACTATTTGCTGTAACAATAAATACTGATGTGGGATTTCAGTTGATATCTTACAGCTCACGGGAATGCTGGAGATTCCCTAATTCCCCCATCATTTAAACTGCACTTTGTCTCTGTCTCAATCATTTCTGTCTATATTATTTATTTCCTGTTATTTCCAAATCCCTTGCAACAATCCTGTCTTGGGGTCTGTTTTGCTGGGAGAGTAGCTAACTCCAGGCAATTCCTGTCTCTACTAAAAATAGAAAAATTAGCTGGGCGTGGTGGCAGGTGCCTGTAGTCCCAGCTACTGGAGAGGCTGAGGCAGGAGGATCTCTTGAACCCAGGAGTTTGAGGTTGCAGTGAGCTATGATGATGCCACAACGCTCTACCCGGGGTGACAGAGACTCAGTCTCAAAAAAACAAAAGCAATCCTCCTGCTTCAACCTCCCTAGTGACTAGGACTATGAGCATATGCCACCATGCCTGGCTAATTTTTAAATTTTTTATAAAGACACATCTCACCATATTTTCCAGGCTGGTCTCAAACTCCTGCCCTCAAGCAATCCTCCCACCTCAGCCTCCCAAAGTACTGGGATTACAGGCATAAACTACCGTGCCCAGCTCAAATGTCTTATAGTCTGAGTTTACCAAATTATTTTATGACAGGGGAACTGGACTGTACAAGTGAGAGTACTTAGGTAATTTGGTAGAAAGAAAACACGGGAGAGAAGTGAGGAAGGATTCAATTGGGATTCAACTGTGGTCATCCCTGGAAACGCTGGTCAACTAGGACCACCTGAACATCCCCACCCCCAACATGACAGTGGGTCTTCAACGGAAGTTTAAAATCTTTCAAGATAGTATCACAGTATCTTATCACAGTTCATCTTAAGAGATGACACAATGTATTAGAAGAGAGAGAGTGATAGAATCTAATTCTACTTCACTAGTTGAGTGACCATGGGCAAATTTTTTGCTCTTTTAGGTCTTAGTTTCTTAAATATAATAATACTGTAAAAGGGGGGGGCAAGGGCAACACATGTAACCTAAACATCTGTACCCCCATATTATGCTGAAATAAAAAAAAAGAAAATAATACTGTAACGTACTTGAAATCTCTAATCACTCTTCTAAGTATAAAAAGTTATATATTTTATACAAATCTTCCATCACATTCATACTGCAGTTTTCTGCAGATGAGTTTACCTTTTAACTTTTCTCAGTTTCCCATTTAGTGAAATTTTTCAATTTTTCTTTATATGAAAATTTATTTCCCTTAGTCTCAATGCCCTTGACTCCACCTTCCTCTTTCCTTTCTGTCACTTGCATTCCATTATTCCCTCACACGTTCAATTTCTCCATCTATTGGCTCCTTTCCCCTGGCCTATGAACACAGTCTTTTTCTTGTCCAACCTAAAACTGCCATCCCTTGTGTTAATCCGTTTTCTCTCCTTCTCAAAATTAATCTCTCGCTCTATTCACGTTCCAAGGTCTTCTATGCCTTTTTCTCCAATACTTTTATTTTTTTCCTTTAAAGATGCAAAAAAAACAAAAAAGAGCTTCCCCTGGTGCTCTTCTGTACCTAGCGCTTTCACCCCAAATATGCTTCAGTGCTCCCCACAAACGAGCGTTGTCGCGAATGCTTGTTTTAATTACCTACCCATATTTCCCAACCCCGCCACACACTGCAATCTAGAGGCAGTATCAGTGGATGAAAAAAAGCAGGGAAACACTGGTCTGTCTTATCTCCTACAAACGGGCCTGGGATAATTTACCTACAGACACTCAAAACACAGTCTAATCTAAACACCATTTACTCAGATCCCTGCTTTCGAAGAACCCACGGCAGAACGGTCACAACTGTTGCCTAGAAGAGGCTCTATCCGCCTTTACTCTAGTACAGCCCTCAACAAACACCCTCACTCACACTCCCGCAGCCAGCCCGACCACCTCCCAGCCATATTCTGTAGCCACGGTGGGCAACCCCTTGGTGATGCCATCGCTGCCGACACGCACCTGAGTGACTATCCCTGAAGCTACGAAGTGGCTCAACAGTAGCCCAGCACCGTTTGGCGCCGATGCCGGGTCCCAGGGGTTGGGAGAAGCCATGACTCGCTCACACCTCCCGGGACGGCGCCAAGAGTGAGCGGAACGAAGGGCGAACGCGCGGCGCGGCTCGATGACGACACAGGCGGTTCCCGCCCAGGCGGAAGCGCGGGGAACGCATCTCCAGCTCGCGCTGGTCCTGGGTCTTCCCCTGCGGAAGCCTCAGTCAGCTGAGCACTAGGAGGTGAGTCTGGATTTCCCTGATCCTCCATAAGCTCCCGGAGGCGCCTGGCTTCGGCTGCAAAAGGGGCAGGGCTTGGTGGTCGGGCTGTCTATTCTTCCCTTTCTTCCTTACCACTCTTGGGCTGGCCCCCAGGATCCAAAGATCGGCGGGAGATGACAGCTGGGGCAGGAGACCCAGCCGGGAGGCCGACGGGGTGGCTGTGTGCCTGGACTGGGCTGTGACAGCTGCGCTTTCTTCCCGCAGAGACGTGAGTGGCGGCGCTAGGATGGGAAACAGTGCCCTCCGCGCTCATGTGGAAACGGCGCAGAAAACTGGTGTCTTTCAACTTAAGGACCGAGGACTGACCGAGGTGAGACTGGGAGGGACCCGACCAGGGAACTTAAAGGGACAGGGACGGCGGGGGCTGCGAAGTTAATCGATGAGGGATTCTCCGCTCTGTGAACTCGTTTCTCCAGTTCCCCTCAGAGTTGCAGAAGCTGACGAGCAATCTCAGGACCATCGATTTGTCCAACAACAAGATCGAGAGCCTACCGCCTTTGCTGATAGGGAAGTTCATTCTCCTGAAGAGCCTCTCCCTGAACAACAACAAACTGAGTATGGCTTTTGCCTGAGAAGCTTTTGCTAGTGATCAGCTGTTACGAAGGGTGGTTTTCTCTTACAAGCTGATTTTTTTTTTTTGTTGGTGGTGTTATGAAACCGTTCAGAGGACTCAAGATGCAGAATGTCAGAGTCCTTGAAGCTTTCTACTTCTTGTAATTACATCTGCCAGCCTCCTCGGGTGGTGTAATGATTATTACTGGGTTAATTTGGACTTGAAAGGGAAGAACATCTTTGGGATGTGATGTAAACAAGAGCTACCTAATTTGGAAGGGGGGAAGCAATGGGAAGGGGAGGATCCTCCAAGTTTCACAAAATTCTGTTGAATTGTGCCTGGGCCCCTTTACAAAAGGAGCCCCTTATATACATAAATACTCTCCTACATTTTGATGGCACCCTCACCTTCTGAAGATTATGTTAGTAAGATGCAGTACCTAAAAATGGCACATGTGGGAATTCTACCTATATTAACAAGAGGCAAAGTAGGCTGCCAGATAGTCTTTATAAACTTCATCAAAGGTGTTTTAAGCTCTATCAGATTCAGGTCTTTAAAAAATTTTCTTTGCTAGCTGTTCTTCCTGAGGAGATATGCAATCTGAAAAAACTAGAGACGCTAAGCTTAAACAACAATCACCTGAGAGAGCTGCCATCTACCTTTGGGCAACTCTCTGCCCTCAAGACCCTGAGCCTCTCTGGGAACCAACTAGGAGCACTACCACCCCAACTTTGTAGCCTACGGCACCTGGATGTGGTGGATCTCTCTAAGAACAAGATTCGAAGTATACCCGACATAGTAGGGGAACTGCAGGCCATCGAACTCAACCTCAACCAAAATCAGGTCTGGAGCTTAAGGTTTTTTGCTACAATGTATGTGTGGTTTATGGCCTTCTGATAACCTCTTGTTTCCTAAACTGTCATCATGGAGCTAGGTATCAGAGTCTAGATGAGAGATATATTCTATGGGCTGAACTAATTTCAAAGCCCAAAGTGCCATGGAGTTAGTTGGGACACCGGGTGTGTTAGTTGTGTAGTTGTTTGAGGGAGGGTGGGATAGGTAACAGGGTGAGATCATTCAAAAGTTAAATTACTGTCTCACAAATCTTGAAGAGTTCTTCAGATCCTCCTCAAATATGCCCCTAATCATCTAGCAAGGAGCTGTCAGGGATATAGCATGGAAATGAGGCTTAAGCTCAGTTTCTGAGAGTCAGACATCAGAGATAATTCATTTCTCTTTTTTTGTTTTACATCTTTGTTAAGTGTGTATACTATTTTTGCTGAAAAACCTTAAGTGATAGTCTTTCTGGAGATAGCCCATTTCATTGTTGCACAGCTTTAATTATAATATTTAAAATTTGTTTCCATTACTTTGGAAGCTTTTTGGTTAATATTTATCTGTCTGGAAAAACAATCCAAAGACTGTTGTCTAAGCATAAGACACAAATGATGACACATTAAACATTGTGAGATTGGGTAGCCTTTCGTTTTCCTTGTGTCTGCTTCTAGATCTTCATGGTCCAGTGCAGTAGCCACTAGCCACATATGGTTATTACTGTTCTAGATTGTAGTGATCTTAAATTATGATGAAATTCTGCCAGTCTTTGAGAAGATTGGCTTCATCTTTCTCTTAAAGTGGATATTCCTGTATGTTGTTGAACTTTTTGGAAAAAAGTTGTGAATCAGTTAAGCAATAAGCGTCAGCTAAGGACTTACTCCACATTCACCTCTGCTGATGTCCTTAGTCAATGGTTCTCAGACTATCATGTGCATGAGAATAACCAGAAGAGCTTGTTTAAGGAAATCACTGCGTCCCTACCCTGAGTGTTTCTGATTCAGTAGCTCTGGGATGAGGTCTGAGAATTTGCATTTCTAATAAGTTCCCAGGTGATGGTCTGAGATGATACCAGGCAGAAGCAATAGAATTTGGTGACTTATAGCATTTAAAAGGCAAAAGAGGTGAGTCAAAGACAGTTGCTTGAGGGCCTAAAAGAACAGTGATGCTACTGAGAATGGATATGCTGATATGCTGAATTATTTATGGTGAATCATCTAAATGGAAATGTTTTGCTGAAAGTTGGAGACATAGGAGTAGAAAAGAGTAGCTATGAATGTAGATACAGGCTTTGAGGTCCTAACAGAAGTGATGGCTTTAAGAATCAATGTGCTTTCTACGAGAAAATTTGGAGAGATCAAATATGAAGTGTTAGGGACTGCTGCTTGAAAAATGTCCATAGGAACAAGGGAAGCCAAAAATCATGAATAATTCAAAAGATAGGAAGAGAAACCAATTACTTATGCGCAAGAAGAGTTTTAAGGAAGGGATAGATAGTACCGTTAAATGCAACAGGGAATAAGGACAATGGATCCCTGAATTTGGGAGTTTAGGAGTAAAGTGGTATCTATGTACACATAAAAGATTGACAGTAAGTGTCCCAAAATGTTTATGGTGGTTATTTCTGGGTGGTGGATCACAGGTAAACTTTTTTCTTTAAATTTGTGTGATTCTCAAATTTTATATAATGAACATATAGTGTTTTTATTATCAGAAAATTTTGTTTCCAAAAAGCCACTGGTGACCTTCATAAAGCATTTTTTTTAAAAAGTGGAGGAGTAGTAACAGAAGCTAGATAACAGAAGCTTCTGGAGTGAGTAGGTAGTGAGAAAATGGAGGCGGTAAAAGCAAGGAAAACTAGGACAAATAGTCAAGTAAAGATTTTTAGTTTTAATGTACTAAAAAGTAACCAATATAGTGCTTATGCTTTTTCCTATTATTCTTTTGTTGTTGTTCAATAGATATCTCAGATCTCAGTAAAGATATCTTGCTGTCCTCGCCTTAAAGTTCTTCGCCTGGAAGAGAACTGTCTTGAGCTTAGCATGCTTCCACAGAGCATCCTCAGTGATTCCCAGATCTGTCTACTTGCTGTGGAAGGCAATCTTTTTGAAATAAAGAAACTTCGAGAACTGGAAGGCTACGATAAGGTATGAATTAGTGTTATTCTGCATTTCTAGTCACTACCCCAGAGAAGACAGTGGTGAAATAACCCACATGAATGCTACAGCTAATGTCAACAGGATTTGTTCTTCCCATTTTGGAAGTGGGTTCTAAGAACCAGCCAAATTGTATTGTGCCAAGATGACTTTTTCTCTATAGACAGCTTATTGTAAAGCATCTTTGTCTTTTGATGTGTTTCCTATTAAAATACAAAATTTTTTTTAAAACTATGTGCTTTAAATTTGCATTTTAGAACAGGTAGATTTTGTAGGAAATGATGGATCATATCCAATAAAAGCCAAAATGGAAAAAAATATATATATATAGGCCGGACGCAGTGGCTCACACCTGTAATCCTAGCACCCTGGGAGGTCGAGGCGGGTGAATCATTTGAGCTCAGGAGTTCCAGACCAGCGTGAGCAAAAGCGAGACCCCGTCTCTACTAAAAAATAGAAAGAAATTACTTGGACAACCAAAAATATATAGAAAAAAAAATTAGCTGGGCATGGTGGCGCATGCCTGTAGTCCCAGCTACTCGGGAGGCTGAGGCAGAAGGATCGCTTAAGCCCAGGAGTTTGAGGTTGGTCTGAGTTGGCTGACGCCACAGCACTCTAGTCTGGGCAACGCAGTGAGACTCTTTCTCAAAAAAAAAAAAAAAAAAAGAATATCATCTCTAATTCTACACACAATTGCAAGCAAACATAACTAAATACTGTAAGGGATTTATACAATATACTTAGTCTTATCATCAACATGTATGAGCAGCCCTTCTTCAATATCTTCCTAGACTATTCTTGCATAACATAAAACTTACAAACATCTAAGTTTGTCCTGGAAGAGACATCAGAGAAAGACAGCCCTTGAACATCAATGTAAAGATTCCATCATGTGTTATTTATAACAAGCATAGCAGTAAAACTTCAAGGGCTTGATTGTTAGATTAATGTCTCTCAATTAAAAAGGAAATAATTATCCTTGAATAACTAAGAGATTATCCCGACCGGAAACCTCAAGCTAAGGATTCTCAGGAACCCCACAGAAGCAGACAGTCTTCAGAAGGAGATGGCTTCCACCCAAAATCTTTAAACCAAACAGATACTTACATGAGATGTCAACAGCCTGCACTCAAGCCATGGAATGAGACTAGGGATTGCCACTCTTTCGTATACGTTCTTTGGCTCTTTATTTTCTTAGCTATCTTCTTTGTTCTTTTGCTGGCTTTAAAGCTATCTTTAACTATGTTACCTGCAAAGCTGCTATTCAACATTGCTTTTTTACATGCTTAGTCACCTAGTTCCAATTTACTTATAAACTGACTAATCCCACAACCTCTCTGACTACTGGATTTGTACACATTTTCCTTTGGAGGCTCCAGCTTCCCTTGGTACTAGTTCCTTATAATAAACCCATTAGTTTGCTAAGTAATTGGACTCAACCAACAATTAAGGAACTTTAGATGGCAAATACCACAACAGGCCAGAAACCCAGTGATCTAAAATGCCCTATTACACTATACCATGAAAGGGAGGTTCCTATCTCCACAGAATACTTGAGGACCTTTTGTGACAGCTAGATTTTATAACCAAATTGCACAGAAGTAGAACATAAAAGAGAACTAGGAAATTGATGTTGGAAACTGATGTTATTTCCACTAATGTGGAAATAATCTCACTTTCATAGACCTTTTGAGTAAGACACACTATATACTGCAGCACAAATTCTTTTGCTTTAGATAGACTTAATGGTTTTGATATACATATTTATTGCCTGTCACCAGACCATTCTTGATGAGTGGCACCAAAATGTAACAATACTATTTAAAGCACCACATGGATATTTTGGCCAAAGACATATTAACTGCGGGCCCAAACAACTGGTATTGGATTTGCTGCATAAAAGCCCATCGCCTACTACTTGCACAGGGTCTAGTTACTTCAATAAACTAATGCCTGTCTTCAGGATAATTCCTAATATCACCCATGGTCCATTTTGATCCATCAGTTTCCCCTTTTGGGAAGAGAGATCCCAGCTGTCCTTCAGTATCAAAGGCAGATTTGTTCCAGAAACTCCACAAATACCAGAATTCTCTGACGCTCAAGTCCCGTATATAAAATGGCATAGTATTTGCATATAACCTATACACATCCTCCCATATACTTTAGATCATCTCTAGAATACTTATAATACCTAATACTAATGTAAATGCTATGTAAATAGTTGCTATACTGTATTTTTAAAATTTACATTATTTTTTATTGTGGGTTCTGTGTCCACAGATTCAACCAATCATGGATGGAAAATATTCAGAAGAATACATACATAAACAGCCACAATGATCTAAGCACTACAGGTAATGTAACAATAGTGCTTCATGGTCCTAAAGGAAACAGTGTATGAAAATAGATATTTCCTTTTATGCTGCCCACTTTTCTTAAGAAAATGCTATTTACAAACGTTTTCTTCGAACATAAGGAGGAAATGTTTTCTTTGATAATTGGGCTTCCAGTTTCTCTCAAGGGAGTAAACTAGTCACCAGTCGCCTCTGGAAAAACTAAAGAAGCAAAAAGGATAGGAAAACTAGCAAAAATAAGAGGAAAAAGAGGAAGTCATCTGTGACTCCTCTCAACCCTCACAGCCAGTCCATTCCCAAGCCCTGTGGGTTTGCCTCCTGGACATCTCTCACATCTGTCCAGTAGTGTCTGTCTCCACTGCCACCATTCTGGAGCAAGCTATTGTCATCTCAGGCCTGGACTACTGCAGTAATCTAACTTATCTCCTGATATCCACTAATTCATTCTTCAATTCATTCCCCAAACTGCATCCGGACAGGACTTTTCCTATTTCAAACTTGATATGACCCATATCCCCATATCTTGCTGTCAAAAAGTAAAACAAACAAAAAAAATGAAGCTAAACAAATTAGGTAAATATTCCCTTGCCAATCAAGGAAAAACCTGCAAGTGAAAAAATTCACAGACAGTCCAGTAAGGTGCGGGGGATGAAGGACTCAGAGGTGTTTAAGTGCCACAAAGGGAGAATTCATGGTGCTTGTACTAATAAAGCACTGAAAAGTAGCACTCTGAATTGGATAAAGAGTCATAGGTCTTTACACAGTTGGTCAAAACAAGTGAGTTCCATTCTTCACTGGTCAGGAAAGGGTCTTCAGCTATTATAGATCCAATAAGGGTCTGATCTCCTAGGGGGCGGTCACTCAGGTTCATGGTTCTTTAGCAGCTTCCCTCAGTTAGGACCATCTGTGATGAAACACAGCCGTCAGTTTTAATATTTCCCAAGCAAGTACTGCTATTTGAGGAAATTTTTCCTTTTACATGACCCCCTCATTTCCACTCCTAATATTTCAGGCTTCCCACGATTCTATGATCTGATCCTTTTGCTTCCAGCCCAGTCATGGTCCTCTTTAATTAATCCCCACCTACAGTGGCCTCATCTCGTCGTCGTTTCTCATGACTGTTTGTACTCCCTCCTACTGACTCATCAATGCTGTTCCCACCACCGCACTGTCCCTTTAGCTTAGTTTAATTGGCGTTCTTAAGATCTCAGCTCAACTGTCATTTCCTTTTGCTCATCATTGTATCTGCCAGTACCTTTTAATATGCCAAACAGAATAGGTGCTCAAAAAATATTTCTTGAGTGAATAAATGAATGAATGTCTTGGTGAATGGATGAATGAATCTTCCTTTATTAATGGGAGGTTGTGACTATAAAATAGAAAAAGGGAAAATTTTATTAAAATCTTAATTCAGTTTTTCATAAGATTTAATTATGAAGGTATGAAGGAAGTTGATCTGTAGTTTAAATAAAGCATTTGGTAATATGGGAGAAGCAATGGGGAGAAGAAAAAATGACACAGAATCTTCCATTATTTCCTTAAGGCGGCCATCGACGTGGGATCTTGAGCAGTCATTCCTGGACTGTCCCCACCACCTGCATTACTTGATGCCATCATTCTAAGTCTTGTCCTCTTGCTCATGGTGGTTTTACTTAAATCTGTAGCACCAACCTAAATTCTCAATTGTATTATTTTTTGTCAGTTGATTTCACAATTTTAATGTTAATATAGCTATTTGTGTCCTTGTGTCTTTTGTTTCTAATAGCTTTAGCTTTTTCAAAACATAAGCCTATTCTCTAAAAGCACTTTTATGTAAATATGTTTTTATTAATTTAACAATTATCTGATGCAAAAGGACTTAAGAGAGAAAAAAGATGCCTGAAGATATGTAAGGCACTAATGGCACTAAAACAACTATAAAATCACTGAAGCTCAAAATACTGTCTGAGTTTATGGAGTATTTCTTTACAACAAGAATTATGAAATTATAGGAGGAAATTAGATTATGTACTTTATTAAGCTATCATATTCTAGTATTTATAGTCATGATAGTTAGGCACTTTTCAGAAATTACATTACTGTTATACATGACAGATTTAACGCAAGTTCATTCCAGCTCCCTGCTGAATGACAATGAAGGAAGATAGCCTGCAAAGACAAAGAGATCAGAAGATACCATTAGACAAAAGTCTGGAAGCTGGAAAGCATATAGGTAGATAATGGTATGGATTTAGCAGGTCAGAGAAAACATAAATTTAAGCCTGGAGGAAGAAGCCAAGTAAGAAGCAAGCTGGTTCGTATACTCCCCTCTGAAAGCTTGGGAATTAGAAGCACCTAGAACATGAGAATGGTAGAGGATAAGGCCATAGACTGGAAAATTTGTTGAAAGAAACTATAAATAGCAATGAGATTTCCAGATCCCCTGCCCCAACCGGTAAGTGAGTTCACCTTTCCCGCCCTAGCAGAAATTGCTCTCGGGGGAGGTTAAACCTAAAGAATTCTGGTCTCAGGTCATTAGATACAGCTAGTGGCAGAGATGTCATAATTAAAACAGAGAAATTGACTAAAAATCCACATACTAAATGGCAAAACCTATAGCTCCCTTCCCACACAAGACTCCCAGAACATTTGGCAGCCAAGTTTATATATTCCCTAAAGGCAAGAAATTAGAAGGAAGACAACCACAAAAGAAATGAGATTTATATCTCGTCAAGGTTGTTAAAATTGATTCTGAAGCTCAAGTTGTGGACTATTTGATTATTTTATATACATATAACTCAAAGAACTTCACCAAAAATTTTAAACATCAGAGGAAATAGACAATCTCTATGATTAATATATCTTCTATCTGCAGATAATATGGAAACAAGGTGACCTTATTTTAAAATAACTTAATTGGATGAAAACATGTCAACATTATCTTTCTTTATTAATTTTTTTCTTCTTGACATCAATTAAATTCACCAAAACATGTGCTTGAAGCATAAAGGCATTTCACAAATATTTCCTAAAATGAACCAAGAAGTACTGTGTTACGTCATTCCCCTTTACTGGGAGATAAAGTAATATAGAACCTACCTTTAAGCAAGAATCCAAGATTCCTACCATTAACAATAATCTAGTACTAATCTACTTCTCATTCTGTTTTCCTTTTTGTGAACTGTGCTATATTGTGAAACCTAAAAGTCAATGTTGAGAAAACTAAATTATATGCCTGCATTTACACAAATTATATAATTGTTCACATGGTGGATTATTACAGAATATTACCAATTCATTAGTTACAATAAACTTCTTTTCCAAAGAGTTATATAAAACACACATAGAATTACTTCATTTTCAGTTTTTCGCCCACAGTACAAATCATTTTTCTCTATATAAGATGTCACTATCTCTCCAGCAGGTTAATCCCAGGAGGTTTAGCAACTGCAATTACTACATTTAAATATTCCACATATCTGTCAAGACTTAAAAGAATTCTGTGGTGTCAGTTTAAATATAAATATATATAATTCTAGTTAATCATCACTTGAGGCAGTTTTGAAAACCACATTACTTACTGCTACAAATTTCAATGTTATATTGTGTGTGTTGTATAGTTTGCTATATTGCAACTCTCTCTATTAATTTATTGGTTAAGAAAATGTCCATACTGATTCTGCCAGGCAAAAGTGTTCTCTTTATACAGAAAATACATAGTTTCTCACTGAAGTAAACTTGTCAAGATCATTTCATCTAATAGCTGAAGAGAAAAGAACACCAGAGAAATCACTTTGTGCTTCACATAGAGCTCAAAGTGAGGTTGGAAATCTCATATAAATACAGTATTTCAAGAAAATGCTAGCAAAACATACTACAAGCTTTTCATTTGTTTCCTCTGCTTCTAAAGGAAACCTTTATATTTACCAGTGACCATACTAACGGTCAATAGCTTTCATTCTTCTTTTGCCTTTTAATGTAAGTGCAGATTTTGTGCATTTTGTAATTTCATCTTATAAACAGCTTCAATGACCCTGCAATGAAAATCAAGCATTTTGATGGTTTAGTAACTACAGCTACATAATTTTGCACCGGGATGGGTCATAGGGTTGCTATATTTACCTTTAAGTTAGATTTGTTCATGTGTCTGTATTTATTTATCCTACTTGAATAGCCCTTACAGTGAAGATAAAAGTGTAATTATTATTACAACAATGAAAGATTCAGGGTGCCAGAACCTAATATTCTAGTGCCCAGCAACCATAACTAGCACCAGTGAATAGCACTTCAAGGCTTTTAATCTCCATGACAACCTACCTTGCGTTTTTCAATAAAATACCACTTTGCATGCATACAAACATATTCTTTATGCACAGTCTACTTGTTAATAAATATCACCTGCACTGAACACCAAAAAAAACCAGGCCTTCTTTTTAAATAACTCTGAGTTCTCCCTATAAAACTAATTAATTGAACTCAGAAGGAATTTAATTTATATCTTTACATCCATAGCACACCTACACAATAAGCCACCAAAAGACTTTCTGAAATAGATATTGAAACTGATACCTTCTTCATTCTGAAATGCTGTAGAGACACTACCCCAAAAATGCTTGTAGGTATTATATCAAAAGTACTTTCTCGTGGTGAGTAGGTACTTTCACATTTAGACCTAGTTGTTGCTGATGTTCTACCACGGGGGAAAATGTGCTGCCACAGGCTTAGGATTTTGTTTACTCTCTGAATTGTTACAGACAGTTGTCTAGTTTTTAGGTTAAGACTCACAGTTCTGTTGATTGTCCTGGTTCTTGCCTTCTTCTTTAGGATACAGCTTTTGTTCCTTTCGCTCCTTATTAATTTTTACAATCAAGAAAAGATCAGAAAGAACTTGGGAGAGAAAATCTGAAACTTTTAGAGGATGGTTTTTCCTGTCCACTTTACTTAAAGGTGCCAGGGCGAAAGAAAAGGAGAGAAAGTAAAAGTAGTATTTAAAGTGAGATTTAAGAGTCTCTGTTGATCTAGTTTATCCATTCATTTTTCAAGAGAAACAAAACTGGTTCATTGCATAGAACCTTACCGTCTTTTAAAAAATTGTCATTCTAGTGTGGCTTCTGCATAAATCAAAGAACTATCAGAAGGGAAAGGTCTTGGGAATTAGAGAACCTCACAATTCGCAGGGCACTGAAGGTTCTGATCAAGATAGATCACAATTTACTTTGTAAATGATGCTTTGCTTTCTTATGAAAATTATTTTTTCTTTTGTGTCTCTGGTTCCTTTTTTGTGTTTTTTTTTTAATTTCAAAATATTAAGATGATACAAATGTTTTTTGTTACACGGATCACTTTGTAATGCTTGAGACACGGCTTTAAGTGTGTCCATCACCCAAATAGTTAGTGTTCATTGTACCTGTTAGGTAGGTTTTTGCCCCTCCCCTCGTCCTGCCTCCCTACAGCTTGATTTCCACTGAGTTTTATTTCCCTCGGTGCCCATGTGTGTTCACTGGTTAGTTCCAATTTAGTAGCAAGCACATGTGGTATTTATTTCCATTCTTGAGATACATCCATTAGGATAATTATCTCCGCTTCCACCCAAATTGCTGTAAAAAGCATTAATTCATCCTTTTTTATGACTGAGTAGTACTCCATGGTGTGTGTGTGTGTGTGTGTGTGTGTGTGTGTGTGTGTGTCACATTTTATTAATTCACTCGTGAATTGATGGACACTAGGTTGATTCCACATCTTTGCAATTGTAAATTGTGCTGCAATAAACATTCAAGTGCAGGTGTCTTTTTGATAAAAAGATTTCTTTTCTTTTGGGTAGATACCCAGTAGTGGGATTGCTGGATCAAACGGTGATCTACTTTTAGTTCTTTGAGGAATCTCCATATTGTTTTCCACAGAGGTTGTACTAATTTTCAGTCCCACCAATTAGTGTATAAGCATTTCTTTCTGCATCCACGCATCTTTTGTTCTTGCTGATTTGCTTGGGTTGTTTGTAAATTCTAGATATTAGTCCTTTATCGGATGTATAGTTTACAAATATTTTCTCCCATTCTGTAGGTTGTCTATTTGCTCCATTAATTATTTCCTTAACTGTGTAGAAGCTTTTTAGTTTAATCAAATTTAATTTATTTACTTTTGCTGTTGCTGTAATTGCCCTTGGGGTCTTAGTCATAAATTCTTTGCCTCGGCCAATATCTAGATGTGCTTTTCCTGCATTTTCTTCTAGAATCCTATGGTCTCATGCCTTACATCTAAGTCTTTTATCTATCTTGAATTAATTTTTGTGAGTGGTGAGAGATAGGTTCCTATTTCATGGAACCAGAAAAGAGCTTAAATAGCCAAAGCAATCTTAAGCAAAAAGAACAAATCTGGTTTCTTCTTAAAATGATTTTTTACTCTGTTGCCTACTTAAGAGACTAAGGTACTAATAATTATTAATACTATACTGACCACATAAAATTCAATAAAATTTAGGGAAAAAGTTTGAATATAATAACCCATCTAAAGAAAACAACTAAAAGAATTTTTTCATAAATATAAGTCAAAAGATAAATCCATATTTGCTAAGCTAGTATTTTCTTCCCAGATAACAATGTAGGTGTATAGAAATTGAATTCTCCTCATTATGCCAGTAATGTCCCTAATGCTATCATCTCACCTTCCCAAAACTCAAATAGTGTGGAAGTAAAGCCTAGCCGTGATTCCTCCTGCCTAGATAATTTCAGATAGGTTGTTCTCATCATATCCACAAGCCACTCATTTTGCTTTTGCCTGCACAAGATGACATGTCTAGTTTGCTATCTCCTCTACCACAGTGGCAGTATTTTCAGGACACTGAGGTTTACTCTATTCATTATATCAAACAGCTAGTAAGGAATCAGAAAAGCAATTATGCAAATACTTTAACAAACTCTAACATTTTATTAAAAGAACTCAATTCTTGTTTGAATTTTATAAAACAACCAATTTAAGTAATATTTTGATTGTATGCTAAAATTGGATTGTTTTTCCTGATTTGACTGATTGTTTTGTTATATAAAAATATTTCCCAGTGTATTAGTTATCATGTGACAATGGCAGACAACCAGGAAACCTGCTTTTTCAGAGCTTAGACAATCAGGCATACTTTACAAAATATCATGAATCTAATATTGTTGGGATTTGGGTAGCTCTCCAGCAATGATGGCTTTTTTGTTTATGTGACAGCCCGTCCAACTATGCTTTGACCTCAACTATGCTTTGAGCCAACACTGTGTGCCTCCTTAATGTTCTCCATTTCCAAAACAGCAGCCACCACATAAAAAATGCCTCACAAATGTCTGTTTAATTGAACCAGATTGAATCCCAAGAAAATCACTCTCAAGTACAATATTCTAATCATTAATTTCTAGCACAATTCTTGTTTGGTATTGGGTTAGGAGTCTTCTTCATTTAAAAGATTTAAAACCAGTCCACTTAAGCAATTTCCAATTGCTTTGATTAGTACATTAAAACTGAGTATCAACATTTCTATTTTTGGGTCTTTAAATATTGCTATGAATAGTAATAATGCATCCCCAGCAGTAGTCTTGTTCCCTGACACTACCATGGTGAGAAAAGCACTATAGTAAGACCCAGTGACTCTGATTGAAGAGAAAATAGCATTTCCCCCACTATTTTTAGGTGAACATAATTCTTAACAAAAATATGTTCACCAAAATAAGTTTTTATAAGCATGGAAACCACAAAAATACCATGTAATTTCCCTTCTGTCTTCAGGAAAAAAATAAAACCAAAACCTCCCGAAAACAACATTCTAGTCTTTGAAAAGTCACCAAAGAAGGAAACTTTAGGTGATTAACTTTTTTACACATTCTAATGTGAATCACTTATACATAACCCATATTGCAAATTTCTAGTCTCTGAAAAGTCACCAAAGAAGGAGATTTTAGGTGACTAACTTTGTCACACATTCTAATGTGAATCACTTATACATAACCCATATTGCAAATACAGCCAAAACATAAACTTACCATTTCTGGTTTAACCCTCAGCAGAGCTAGTAAGATGTCTTCTTATTAAGGAATCAAATAATTCTCAGGCCCTTTGTGGCCTTGTTACTGCAAACCAAAGAATTGAGAGCTGCATTGCTCTTCCCATTCCAGAATTCTCTATCGAATCAGCCAGCAATTTAATGTTTTCATTTTTTGATGAGCCATTCACCAAGCTCACTGGGGTTGGGTTTTACCAAAATGTGTGATGTATTAAGGCAGCTCTGCTCCAACTCCTGTGTTTCTGTGGACTTTCTAGTTGCTGTTTATAGAGCCAACTGACTATTTTTTCAGCTCATATAGAGAGATACTGTTTGTCTACAGTGTGCTGGTAAACAGATTCTCTAAAACCAAAGCCCTGATTTTTAGTGTTGCCAATTCCCATGGTATAAATGCTCCCACCATAGCTGATGTTAAGCTGCCAGCGTGAAGTCACTGAGCAGAAAGCTGGGAAGAGATGCACAGAATCTGTTCCTCTGAGCCAGTAAGAACAAATTCCAGCACACCATAACTGATTGCTGACTGTTTTTCAGGATATTTTTTTCTGATTATAAAGGTAATTGGCATAGAAAATTAGAAATGACTAAAATAAAAAGAAGTGGGAAAAATAGCCCAGAATTCTAAAAGTCAGAGATGGTCATTTGTTAGTATGGTCCACGGCACTAGTGCCTACCACAAGTAACCTTTATGTGGTATTCTAGTATATCTGGATTTATTTCAGCATACCTTTCTAGAAACCATTGAAATTTTAATATTTGCTCAAACTGGAGTCTCTCCTAATGGGAATATCAGAGAAGGACAATTTGGAACTCAAAAGTAAAAATAAAGAAATTGGCTGAGAATTAGTAGAATATTTACCAATGAATTCTTAGATAGCTAAAGGTGGAAGAAAATAAACTCAGAAATTAGAGCTGTATTCCTGCATTTGTAAGCTCAAGGGAACTGAGGCTGAAGGAGGAGCTGAAGGTATGCACTTTGGCAAGATACCATTAGGCCAAACATAAGATAACCTCATACGTTGAAGAGGAGGTTTGAAAAATACCGACCCAACTGATCTGAGTTAATTAAATAATGATTACCCAAGATATTTCCATCTCAAACATCCGAATAACTATGGATCTCTGACACCAAAAACACAATCCTAGAAGTGGGAGTAAACAGTTCTAAATCATATCATAAAGATATTAAGCACAGAAAAATGTACAATTTCTTATTATGCATGCTATCTGCAACATAGCAAAACAAATTTACAAGTATTTTGTAAAACAATGGAGAAAGAGGGAGACCTTAAAGAGTAGGGATGGTATAAAAACATTATTACAAATTCAAAATATATAAAGTGAATTTGATATTCTCCTCGTTTATGGTATGGTGTTGATTTTTTTAATGAATTTCAAAAACATTTACAAAGGATTCTTTAGAGTCACCCATAATTGTGGTTCACCATTCATAGCTCCAAATCGTGCAGGGTTTCATTTCTTTTACACATTTGTCTTAAAATATACTCTTTCTGGCCGGGCGTGGTGGCTCACGCCTGTAATCCTAGCACTCTGGGAGGTCGAGGTGGGTGGATGGCTTAAGGTCAGGAGTTCGAGACCAGCCTGAGCAAGAGCGAGACTCCGTCTCTACTAAAAAATAGAAAGAAATGATCTGGACAACTAAAAATATATATATAGAAAAAATTAGCCGGGCATGGTGGCGCATGCCTATAGTCCCAGCTACTCGAGAGGCTGAGGCAGAAGGATTGCTTGAGTCCAGGAATTTGAGGTTGATGTGAGCTAGGCTGCCGCCACAGCACTCACTCTAGCCTGGGCAACAAAGCAAGACTCTGTCTCAAAAAAAAAAAAAAAAAAAATTATATATGTATATATATATATACTCTTTCTTTGAACTGATATGCTTTTATTAGTGAGATGATTCATTGTGTAGTATCTTTCTACATTTTACAGAGCCTAATTCAGCCTATCTTTTCAAATAAACATTCTTATTAAAGTATAATTTGCATAGAGAAAAGTACCCAAATTATAAGTGTCTAGTTCAATAAATAATAACAAAGTAAGTTATACCATACAAACAGCACCCAGACCAAGAAATAAGAACATTATTCAGCATTTCAAAGGCCCCAGGCTGGGCACAGTGGCTCATGCCTGTAATCCCAGCATTTTGGGAGGCTGAGGCGGGTGGATCCCTTGCAGCCAGGAGTTCAAGACCAGCCTGAACAACATAACAAGACCCTGTATCTACAAAAAAACAGAAAAATTAGCTGGGTGTGGTGGTGCACTCCTATAGTCCCAGCTACTCAGGAGGCTGAGGCCAGAGGATGGCTTGAGCCCAGGAGTTTGAGGTTGCAGTGAGCTGTGATGATGCCACAGCACTCCAGCCTGGTAATAAAGTAAGACCCTGAAGGAAAAAAAAAGAAAGAAAGAAGGAAACAAGGGAAGGGAAGGGAAGAGAAGGGAGAAAGAAAAGACAACCTTGTACCCTTATCCAGCACCTACTTCCCCCACCTCCCCAAAGAAAACCACCATCCTGACAACAAACACCATAAATTAGTTTTGCCTTTTCGAACTTAATATAAATGAAATCATTCAATGTGTGTGATTGGCTTTTCACTCAATATTGCTTGTGAGGAGCATCCATATTGTTGCACGTAAGAGTAATTTTTCATTTTTATTGCTGTATAATATCTCGTTCAACATGATTTCTGTCACTATTTTTATCCAATATGCATTTTATGCTTGTTGTTTGCCCAGTATATATTTTTTACATCCTTTCATTGCAATTTATTTGGTCTTTTTCTTCAAAGACAAAAAAAGTGTATCTCCTCAGACAGCATATAATTGGGTCTTTACTATTTTAACCAGATTAACAATCTCTGCTTTTTATAATATTTAGCCCAATAACGATATTTAATAGTACACTTAAATCTAACCCCATTTAGTACAATCATTCATGTTTGAATTTAAATCTACCATTTTGCTATTTGTTGTCCATTTGTCTCATTTTTCTTTGTTTCTATTCCTGTTCCTCCTGTTCTGCCTTCTTTTGGGTTAAATACTTTTTATAATTCCATTTTAATTCTTCTATTGGCTTTTTAGCTATACCCCCTTATTTTTAGTAGTTGATCTAGGAATATGTATCTTTAACTTATCACAATCTATTTAGAGTCAATATTATGCTATTTCACGTAAAATATGAAAATCTTAAAACCATATAGTTCCATTTACCTCTTAATTTTTGGCAGGACTTGGTGACCAGTTGGATGTTGTGACTACTAGGAAGAAATTTAGGATGACTCCAAAGTTTATAATTCAAATGACTAGAGAGATAATGATGCCACCAATAAAAGTGGGAAAAAAATAGAGCATCAGGAAGCGAGTGATCCAAAGACCTGACCAGGTCATGAATTACAGTTTTTTTATTCAATTGTTGCAATACATTAATTATTTTTAATCACTATGTAATTAACATATTTTAATTAAAAAATTGTATTTGTCCCCTTAATCTGTACAATATGTTTGTTATAAGAAATTGAATTTGCTCACTTAAGCTGTAAATAAACTAACTCACCAGCCCTAAATTATTTAGCTTCCCTTGATGAACAAAAAACGTTAGACTCTCTTGGTCTACCTTTGTTCTTGCAGATTGCTGAAATAAAGACTGCTTCTAGCAGTTTCAAACCTACTGCACCCTGTGTGAAAGCCCTTTCTTCCACACCTTGGAAGTCCTGTTTAACCAAAAAGCTATGTTAATGAGCCACCCAATATGGTAATTCTTAAATTCCCATGTAGCACACTTGATCTCTAACATTGTAGTATAAATGAGTATTAGATCATGTGAGAGGGGAATGTATATAGTATAAAACAGAAGATGAAACTCTAAATAAATAAAGCCCAAGAACATTAGTCATTGGACTATGTAGACTAGTTATAGTGGTTATAATTTATTAAATTCAAGTTCATTTATTCATACCTCTTATTGTTTTACAAAGTTTATTGCTATCCTCTCTAGGCCTTCATTTTTCCAGGTAGGATAGTTTTGCTTTTTTTTTTCTTTCCAAACCTTTTCTTTCTTTCCAAATCTGTCTCTTTCGTTACCATTCTCTAGATTTAAAACTGCTCCACTATGTCTTTCTTGAGGTGCAACAACCAAATATGCACCCAACTTTACAGGTATGGATTCATTATATTTCTGTTAAAAGGTAGGATGTTTTTCCTGTTTTCCTATTCTATGCCAGTTATACAAAGCATTTTTATTGTTTTGGGGCTCTGGGGCACATTAGATTCTCAAGGAAACTCTATCATTAGACATTCCCAAAAAGATAAGTTACAATCTATCATTCAACAGTCATTAAGTTGAATAATTCTTATCTAAGTGACAATCTTTACTAATATCTAAGGATATGTACCATACCACTTCATTAGTTCTTCAGGTTTTTTTGTTTTATTACCTGGAAGGATTTAAAGTCATCAGCCAATGTCTTCGTCTATTTCAGTGGCGATAACAAAATACCAGAGCCTGGGTGACTTATATACAGCAGAAATTTATTTCTCCCAGTCCTGAAGGCTGGAAAGTACAAGACCAAGGCACTGGCAGATTGAGTGTCTGGTATGGGCCGGATCATAAATGGTACCTTACTACTGTGTCTTCACATGGTTAAAGAAGCAAGGCAGCTCTCTGGGGTTTCTTTTTTGAGAGCACTAATCCCATTCATGAGTAAAGAGTAAGAGTACTTATGATCTAAGCACTTCAGAAAGGCCCCAGCTCCTAATACTATCACCTTGGCGTTGGGATTCAACACACGAATGGGGGGCGGGGGCATAAACATTCAGACCATAGCAGCAAACTAAAATTTTTACTGTCTAATATCCTGTCTCGAGTTATAAAAATATTAAAGAAGTCTGCTTCCAGATACAACAGATTAAGCAATAAGAGCAATGCAACTAAAAACATAAAAGTTAAAGCAAAAAAGAAAGTCAGGAATCATTGCCCTTATACAATCTCCCAACCAATTAGTTTCAGTTTGAATTCGTTACCTTAATTTTGTATTTATACATATGTATGACAAAACAGATAACTAAACATTGTTTTGGCTTTCCAAATGCTAAGCAAATAATGTTCAAAAAAGATTTTCCTTGTCTTCTATTAATTACACCTAGGAAAAAAAAACCAAAACTGTGCACTGATTACTAAGAGCCAGCAGGAGTTCTTTGAGAAATTATGCTGCTAGGAAGTGAATGAATAAGGAGTTATGTGAAACCTGATTTTTAATTTTCTCCCCCTAGTCCACCCCAGCTATACAGTTACTGGCCTGGAAAAATCAAAAAGGTGCTGTAAACTTAGTGCACCTGTTTTTGGCCTCAGGTATAAAAGTTGAGTTGACCACATTCCTCCATTCATGGCACTTTATCATCAATGATTAAGCCCCCTGTCTTGTTTATTGCTGTTGTTCAAATTTATTTTTTTCCTCTCATCCTTATACTTATCTCCCAATCTCCTCAACCCTATAGCACCTATTCTAATGATTTTAATATATATCTTATTTTTGTGTATTCTTACAAAATGGGTATTTTTTATTTGCACATAAATATTATATGCACACATACACAAATATGTAACTTTTTTATTAAACAGTATGTTTCTAAGATTCATCCATGTTGCCATGCAGATAGCATATACTTAATATGTTGCTTTTAGCTATTGCTAAAATAGCATCAGATATTTCCATAAGGTATTTGACAAAGTATCGCTTTGGAGGGAGGGAGGGGAAGGAGAGACAGAGAGACTTGTTTTCTGTTCCTTTATCTAAATTATGCCAGATCGATATAATGGGAATATATAAAGAATATTCCTTTAATTCATTTTATGATCAGTTTATCAGGATCCAGATTTTGTGGTCCTAAAGCTTAGATAATCTGGAGGCGCCATCTTTAATTAAAATAGCACAAACTTAAGTATGAAAGCAAATACTTATTTCGAATGAGAGCAATCAAAAATTGAAAATTTCTGAATGTGGAGAAATGCTATAAATATCTCAAATATCAAAAAATATGTACTATTTTTGTGAATTAACTGCCTGACACCTCTATGATTATTTCCCACATTTTTTGACTTTATGTTATTTGAATCCTTATTGATATAGCAATGATTTTGCAATATTCTCTGTAGAAAGAATAATAGCACTGTTACAAGTTTGTGCCCTACAAACACAGAAACATGAGATGAGTCCTACCTCATGTAATTCCTATTAAAAAAAATAATCAGTGGCGCATTTGTAATTGGCTGCTCTATTATCAAGCATATGCCTGACAGGATAGAAATTCCATTTTGATTAGAGTCAGTGAGAACCAAATCCTACAATTTTCCGCAAATGATAATTAGAGAATTTTCCACAGACTAGTTCTGGTTCAATACATTTCTATTGCTTTTCTCCTCCACTACACACGTATTACTGGTGGCAGTTACATAAGATACATTAATAGTGTGATAAGGTTCCGGCCCTGAAACTTTGTGCTGTGACATGGGACAAGTTGGCACAAGTAGGTAGTAGAAGTATTCCTGATGGCCATTCCTATACCAGAATGGCTAGAAATAATTTAACTATACATAGAAGTGGTTGTGAAGCATATAAATATATCTCACTAAACGTAAGCTCAATGATTTCTCAGCACTCTTGCAAATAAAAATATACTGGCTTCTAAGTTACAGTTTTTATTTGCCCTGATATCTTGAGTAATTTCCTGGTTGTTCAAGTCTAAGGTAGATTTTTGCATAATCTATTGAGGATATTTTACCTTTTGAAAATGATAAAAATCACAGCGTCTCTTAGCAAAAGGCCTTCCTTTTATTCATGTTTGTGTTGCTTAATGCAGCTGCGCATCTACTGGGGATTAGAGTATGGCACGGGTGCCAAGGTATGCAGTAGTTACACTCAGCAAGTGATTCCAACACAGATTACATCATTCTTCAGTCTCCTGATCAAATTTTAAATAATCTATCTGTGGCCAGTTGAAGGCATGTTAGAACTGCCAACAGAAGAATGTGGCAGCTTAGGCAAGACCTGTGGTATCTGTGTTCTCAACCTGGGCTGCAAAGAAAACCACCTGAGAGATTTAAGAAATCTCAATGCCTTGACTGTCCCCCAAATCAATTCAATTTAAACCTGTGAGGGTAGGACCCAGGCACCAGTGTTTTGGGCTTAAGATTCTAACGTGCAGCCAGGGTTGAGAACGGCTTGTCTCAGCTTTGAAGGTTAGTAGGTCAATCATGTCCGAGACCCAGAACTTTGCTTCATTTTAACTGATTCTTGGGGTGACATCTCTTTCATTCCTGTACAACTGTACAGCTCCAAAAATTTCTTACGCCCTGGCCTGCCGTGACAATCCTGAGCAGATAGAGGAACACAACAGGTTTAAAGAGAAAGGGCACTAAGGGACTGAAGTGTCCTTACTCATCTAACTAACATTTCAAAGAAATGGACAGCAGGAAACTGTAATGTCCACAAGAATTACTGAGAACAGTTAACCAGGAGCAACGCACTACTGAGAATCTACTAAGCTTTTCAAAGAGCAAACAGTTTTTCCTTCTGAGGAAGGTTTTATTTTTTAACAGTGTTTTGATGGGAGCAAAATTGTGGAAAAACAATTAGCCTCCAGTAATTACTGGCAACAAATTCTGCCTGCTTTCTCCATTTCTTTTCAAAAATCCTTCTATCAGGTACTAATTAGCAATTAGTGAACACTAAACTCTGATGACTGAGAAGAGCACTTCTCAATGTGTGTTCCTTGGAACACTCATCTTAATAAGCGTTATATTAATATAAAACTCTGCATATTCTCATCTTTGATAGTCAAAAGACACATTTTTATGTTGAAGGCTCTGTGAAATCTGCATACATAAATCTACTTAACATTATTTAACCAAATGTTTCACAAATTTATATAATCATGGAATACACACAGACACACACACACACGCACATACACGCACACCCCATTACAACATTTCTGGTATGTGTTTTTTAATGGTTTGGGGATTTTATTTTGTTTCATTTTTATTTTTAGCAGAACACCTATAGAACCAGTAATGTTCAGTGAACCATGGTTTGGAAAAAGACCTCTCCCAAAGAAATCAAAACCAAAGCTAAAAGATGATGCTTCAGACCTGGAATTTTAGGCATGTGGGGACAGTAGGCATTCTCATAGCTGCTAAAATATCAGATAGACAGTCATTTGCAATTATCTAGCATAAAGACGCTTATCAAGCCTATAGTATGTCATTAATTCTAAAAGGCTGTGTCCAGTAATTCAGTCCATCTGATTTCCCAGGTTTTAGGAATGTCTGCTTCAATGTGGCACACAGAAAAACTATAGCAGATTGAGCTCATTTTGAGCCACAGGCAAAATATTGTAAGTTCCAGTATTACTGAATTTTACTTGCCAGTTTGCATGTCATGCGTGATATTTTTAGCTGACTAGTGATGGTCTTTAAATCCAACAACAGTACACATTTTATATGAGAAATACACTAGTATGTTGACAAAGGCTCTCTTCTTGACCAAACTTTAGTCAGGGTCCTCTGAATTCTCTTCTCTACTCTCGAGCTTTGGATTTCTGTGTCCATCTTTATATCACCCAGTTTTAGCAAAAATCCCGCTAAGGCAGTTTAGTAAGAATCTCCCACCCTTGATAACTGATCACCCTGGATATTTGCACAAATTCCGCTTTCCCCCACCATCCCCCCGTGATCTTAGATCACCCTGACCTGCCTTCAGCAAGAATCCTATCAAGTTGATTTAGTGAGAATCCCCCCAGACCCCTGATGTTTTCTGTAAGTATTTTTCCATCCACTGACCCCTACCCAGCTATAAATCTCTACTTGTCCATGCTGTGTTCAGAGTTGAGCCCAGTTCTATAGTGAGGTCTCTTTTCCCCTACTATATCAGTTCCCAGATAAAAATCTGTTTTTACTGCTTTAACTACTGTCCAGCTCTGTTTTTTCTTGAACAATATGCAAGCTTTCAATAATAAATTTACATCAAAAAGTAATAAACACTTGCATCAACTTGAGAAGGCCTTATTAAAAGTACTTCAATATATTGAAAAATTGGACTGACAGCTTTTGAAACACAAAGTCCTCTGTTTATCCAAAAAACATACATACGATTGCCACCAGCAATTCTAAGCTTCCCTCATGAGTGTATCTCTGTTTGCCCCTCTAGAGAGTGAGAAGAGGGTTCAGATTCCAGGCCCATTTAATTCTTGGCTCCCTTGCTAAGACTGCCAATTAGAGCATTTTGTGATATGGACATCTGTCCACTGGACTGAGACCAGCTCATTTCACAAAGCAGTTGTCAAATGGTATCAACTTTCTGTGACAACCTGTGTTGGATTCAAACTCATGTCCTCTGAGGTTACAGGGCTTCCTCTTCTACCACGAAATTTTTTAAATGCTCAGAAGTTAGGCACACTAATTCTCAAAGCTAACTAATTATAAAATCAAGAAATCATCCTCTTATTTCCCTTAATTCATGGAAATTTTCCAGATGCTTGCATTTATTGTCAAAAGATAATCCTCTAAGCACACTTTTATTCTTGGAAATCTGGGCATTTTTCCAATCATTTTGAAAGAAATGTATATATTTAACCTTGTTTCAATGGGTACTTTTTGAGCACCTACTATCTGTCAGGCGCTGTGAAAATGCTACCAGTTTCATTATTTTTTTTTCCCTGAACAAATCTGCTGAATAGCTGAGAAATTCATTTTATCTTTCTACCAAAACTAGCCTTTCTTTTTCTGTTTTTAAATTCAGTACAGTACAAGGTAAGAAGAGCAAAAAGTTTTGTAAGGGGAAAGGTAATGTTTGAAGTTACATCAGTTTGAATGTAATTTAGTTTCTCAACTATATGTAATTACTTTGAAGGGGAAAATTCATAAAAATAGCTTTATTGTTACATTTTTGCCAGTGGGTGTGTGAAGTGATTTAACTTACAGGTAATGATTATGTAATTGTATTGATACAGGGCACACAGCCTACCAACCTTAGTGAATCATCCAGACTGACAAGAGGAGGTGTAAAAATTCTGCCTGCTTCTTTTCTGTCTCATATCCCTGCCTTTTCAAAGGAGAGAAGTCATTCTCTCAAGTTGGGGAGGGCGTTGATAAGTGTGGCATCAAAGCTCCAAGATCACAGATATAAACGCATCACGACAATGTGTCAATTCCTTATGGTATAATTTAAAAATTAATTGGGTGGTGGTGAAACTACCCAGCCCAAATGATGACTGCACCATAAGAGATACAATGCAAATGGCTGTCAGAAGCTACTTACCATTCAGAAACAACGCTCTAAACTTTTACAAAGCTCCATTAAGACACAAATTAATCTCACTGAACTGATCCATGTTGTTTGTCCCTGTTTTACCTCTGTAGGGTACATTTGTTGCATAAACCCAACCATTTATTTGGACAGGAAAAAGCAACACAAAATATAAAGGTCTAGTCATAGCCTGGTACCCTGAAGTAATTAAACTTTCTGTTTTTGTAGCCAATGACCCCTCTAGCCATAGCTGATTAAAAGTAGAAAAATTTTAGATCTGGAGAATATTTGTGCCAAGGACAATGCTTGACCAAATATAATTAGCTGAATTTAGATAAATTCTCAATCTGGCTTTCTTTAACTTGAATAGAAAAATCACACACTTCGTTGAACATGAATGGATTTGAAAATGAACATTTGGACTATATGTGAGGATATTTTCCCAGAATAATAGGCCTAAGATTTTTTGATGTGCTGCATAGAAGTTCTTTGTTGACCCAAAGAATACATCAGCCTTCTGTTTTTACTCTCTAGTTCTATTTGCTGACTTTTATTAATATTTATAATAACAGAAATAGGTGAAGGAAAGCAGGAAAATAACAGATCCATTTAAATCTTTACTCTTTGTTTTTTCAGTGCGTCTTGTTCTTTTTCTTGGGGATAATTAGAGATAAATGGTGTGGTATTATATTTGCTTGGATAGCAATACAAAAATGCCTATTTCCATCACTTTCAGTAATAGACTTTCAAGCTATATTTTCCTCAAACTTGATCCTCATTATTCCAGTAATATTTAAGCTATTAATTTCTCCAGAGAGTGCTTTTTGAAAATGGTAAATTATAAGACAAATCCCAAAATTACATTTTCTTTAATTTACAGTATTGTTCAAGCTCTACTGTTAGCATAAATGAATAGTCTGTGCTGCAATCTGAAATAAAGCCTTGAGCATTAAACAGTTGGCTTGGAAACAGAAACATTAAGAATATGATTGAAATTTTTTACAGAAGATGAAATAACAGCATGCACGAAAGCTCATTTATGATAATTCTAACATTTCTGTTACAGTTATAGAAAAGTAACAACATTTGCCCCTCCCCCCCAAAAAAGAAAGGAAAGAAAGAGAGATAGGTGAAGGGTTTTACATTCTAACCAATTGCAATGATCTCAATTTTGCCCTCAGTGAAAAGTGATTATCACAGTTACATAGATTTTTTTCTGAGTTGCAAGTTTACCCTTTTGAAGAAACACAAAACAGTGCTTTTCAAAACAAAAGTCAATTGAAGCAAAGTTTTCGTACTTGATGTATAAAATGCAGGTATGTTATAAATATGTAGCAACAGCAATAAATACAGTCAAATGACATGTTACTCAGAAAGACGATGAAGTCTGTAAAGGTCTATAAATATCAGCACATTTATCTTATTTTATTATAAAAACACATTAATTCTGCTAATGTGTGATGAAATTTTGCCCTGAGTTTAAAGGCATATTTTAAATCATTTGTCGAACCTGTTTCATTTCACACTGGTCATATTTGTTTGCTTTATTTTTGTTTTGTCTTCTTTGGGGGTAGGAGTTTGAGAAAGAGAATGCTTCCTATAAAAATAAATAAATAAAATAAAATAAAATTATGAAGAAGACCAATCTTCTTGAAGATATTGATAATCGGGTAAATTGCTGACAATAATCATCTCAGGCCTAAGCAAACATTTGTGATTCTTCAAATGAAAAGCTTCAAATTCACTCAAATGAAGAAAATCACTTCCCCCATCTAGTGGTGGCTGTTTGTAACTTTCCCAAATTCTGGAATACTTTTCAACTTTTTAAAAATATCATTTGGTTTATATACTCATGCTTATGTCAGACAATTGAATTTATATGGGAAATTCAGCTAATTCTTGTTAGTTTTCTGAAAGATTTTACTACAGTCTGAAGAAACATCTTACTGTCTGCAATATTTTACTTCTGAGCCAAAATGCACAAACACAGTCCCTGCCATTGTAAGGCTTGCAATCCAGTTAGAGGGACTTGACATATATCTATAAAAAGATAAAAAAAGAACATATATTAATTATCAAATGAATGTTAGAGGTAATGTCGGGGCAGAGAACACAATACCCCAAACTATGGCACTTTGGCCTACTGAGAATTTTAAGCTGAAGAAAATTGAGAAAACCACAGAAGCGGAAAGGTCTCTCTGAACTTCTCTCTTAAAGACTCTCAGGTGACAGGTGTTCTGGAGGAAAGTAATGTTACACAGAGATGTCAAGAAGAATCTAAACAAACAGACCTTTCTAGGTGTCCCCCAGTTATTACCATTAGATCACACCTGCTTTGTCTAATCATACTTCTACACACTGGTCTGCTCTTCATTAAGGCTAAGCTTCAAAATCCATTGTTTTCCTTATTTCTTTGGATTTTCACTTCTGAAGGCTGCTGTGTCATGTAAAACATATATTAAATACATTTGTTATACTTTTCTCTTGTTCATCTGGTCTTGTTGTCATTGTCGTAGCAGTTGCAGAGGTGTCAGCCATCCGCCTTGTGATGGGTGAGGAAAAGATATTACTTTCTCCTCCCTAGAGAAAGTGCTACAAGAATTCTGAAGAAGGCATGCTTTTTGATAGTCATTGTTGATTGAAAAAGCCTTCCCAGAATGTGTAGAATTGAAATGGCCTTTAAAGAGAAGGAAGGAATTACATAACCAGAGAGGACTGAGAAAGACATTCCAGGCAAAAGGAATAGTTACAAACAAGATTGGGAGACACGAATTTTTGGAAGACAATGGGTAAATCCTTTTCTACAAAAATGAGTCTATGTATGTGGTCAAGAGGGGTAGGGGTGGGTAGAAAGTAAAATTATTGTAGCCATTGTAGATATGATAGGGTTATTGTAGAGAGCCTTGAATGTCAAGATAAAAACGCTGAACTATATCACATTTGATTGAACCTCAGTAGCTCTGATGGTGACATCCATGGATCATGCATGGTTTATAATGGGTTTTGGTGTATCCTAGAATTTCTTGAAATAGTAGGGAAAATTAACAGTAAATGAGCATATGTGTATTTCTCTAGGGAGAATGTCCATAATTGTCATCAGATTCTCAATGGGAATCATTGCTCTGTTAACAGACAAATATTAAAGATTTTGAACAGCAAACTGTCATATTGAGCTTTGGAAGGACTCTTCTAACTTTGATTTGTAGGATAGTTTGATATGGGCAGAGAAGTTATTATTCATATTTGGACTGATATATTCTCCCTGTCTATGCAATTACAAAAAGAGACATCTGCTGCCCTGGTTACATGGTACTTTGCTCCTCCCCTCTCTGGACACTTAATGCTTCTTTATGAAATGTTTTAAATCTAGAATTAACTCTGTGATAATCTATAGATCCTTATACATGATCTCATCAAAAAATATCCATAAGCATGCATAAAATTTAGGTTTAGTAAGTACCATACATCTTTCTCAACATTTATGTGCTTTCTGTCTGCATTTATGTTTGGGATTCAGACCTCATAATGATAGTAGTAATCATAAAAGTTTCTATTTGTTTAGGACTATATGCAAAGCACAAAATTATATATATTTGTTCAACAAATACTTATTGAGTGCTTATTACATGCCAGGAGGGTTGTTAGTAATTCTTATAATAATCCAATGAGTTAGTTATAATCCCCCAATTTTATACATGAGGAAGTGAAGTCTAGGAGTTAGCCAACATGCACATAGTCACCTTATTGATAACTGGTACAACTTTAATTTCAACCGAGATCTCTCTGATTCAATAACATGTGTCAAAAGTGGAACTAAAAAAGTATTTGTCCAGAATACAAGATTTCTGAATGCCTATAGCTTGTCCTACCTACTGTAGCTTTACCTTTCCCTTCCCTCCCCTCCATCCAACCAACCCCTACACTCCTTAGCCTCTGCCCATGCAAAATGCCCAAGTGATACAGGCACCCAAAGCCAGGTAAATGTACCTTCTTTATTAACTATGAAGCTTTTGTCCAAAGCCCCAGTGTTTGAACTAAGCAGGAATCAGTGGACAAGGCCCTTTTCATAGCTTAGTATTTTCCAAACTGTTTTCCTACTAAACTACTGAAAGATGGTAACTGGTATAGTAGAGGAGAAAAAATAATATCTTTTCCGCACCCATGGCAAGCTTCACAGCTGAGGCCCCTATGACAAAATAGAGATTAACAGGAGAAAAGCATACAAATTTAAGTTTTACGTGACACAGGACCCTTCAGAAATGAAGACCCAAAGAAACGGGGAAAGCTGTGTATTTTTATGCTCAAGTTTGATGACGACTGGACGATTGTGTAGAGATATGATTGGACCAAGAGGGTGTGATCTAATGGTAATAAACTGGGGGAAACTTAACAAAGCCTATTTGTTCAGATTCTTCTTCTTGTTGTCTCTGTGTCTTTAAGGATAAGGATGTCCCTTTCCTTGGGTATATGGAGGATACTTACCTCTGCACTGAAAGTTTTATGATCTGCTTCAGGGTAAGGGGAAGGGGAAGGTGGGCGTGATATTCCTGCTTTTGCTGTCTTCTCAAATGCCAAGGTGCCCTATGTTGGGGTAGCATGTCCTGAACCCCACCAGTATGCCTTATTGAAGTATTCCATGACCAACAACATTATGAAAATACTGCTCTGTATATTTTCCTTTTGGCATTTAAAAATGAGCATTCACAGATTAAAAACTGAGAAACTCCACAGGAAGAGAAAGATAGGTAAATCTACACAAGACAGTTTTTCTCAAATTTGTTTAAACAAGAAGTTTCTTTCCATGAAACTCCTACTACTGTGGTGCAGAATAGTATCTCATGTCCAGAAAGCAGTGGCTATCACAATGACAGGCTGTGACAATAAAAATAGACCCCTTCCACTCTTCCACTGGAATTAAGGTAGCACCTTCATCACCTGCAAAATCGAGTTTCTCTGGCCCCCAAAATTTCATGTGTTCGCTTTTCCTAAATGTCAGAAGTTCATCATCATGCACAAGAATGTGAGTATAAGCCTCACACTCACCACAAATTACAGAACAATTAAAGTCCAGAATAAATGTGACCCCTGCTTCAGCCCTTTACAATGCAAACAGCAATTACTCGTTAAATATAATTTCCCAAACAAAACCAATGCAATCAAATCAGGAAATGCTAATATCTAGACCCACATGATTCTTACCAGCCATAAACTGTAATAAAGAAAATGGAAGAAAGGAAAAGAAAAACGTCTCGGTTTCAGTGTCACTGGGGCATTAGCCAATCCATGCCAGTTGTCATGAGTGCCCCACCTGTGAACTCAAATCTCACTTGGAAGAAAGCCTGTGAAGAAGTTAACTGTGACCCCGGAATTCTATATCTGAGGGGAAAGGGGGAGCAGATGGAGAAGTACACTGCCACACTGCCTCTCTCTGAGAGTACTGGAAACACTCCTGCTTTCCTCGGAATTTTAGAAATTGCATTTTCAGCACCTCTACTCATAAAGTCTTTCCTGAAACCCCATTCTCCACCTCACAGTCATCCCATATATTTAAAACCTCAAATTTTCCCTACCATTCTTTGGTCTCTGCATGCCTGGCACCAAAGTCTGACTTGACAGTGGGCTTCCTCTGGGAAACAGCTTCCATCCCTTCTTATGAGCAAGGAACACCGCTGTAGCACCAGGCAATTCACGCCACCCTAATTTCATGCACTCTCTGTTTCTTCATTCCCAGTGGGATCCCTGGATGTGGATAGCATAGGACTGCAGGGAGCCTGCTGCTCTTGCCTTCTCTGAAATTCCTCAAGGCAATCCTTGCTTCTCCCTAGCAGAGTAAAACCCTGTTTCCACATTTGCACCAGCTGAAAGGAATGACTCAAGAGTTTTCTAAACTTGCCTGCTGTTGGTGGTGTGGCTAATGATATATAACATCCGTGTACTCATAGTACAACCTGGACCTGCAACTATTATCAGCTGAAGTCCGTAAGAGAAAGCATCTGGAAAAAGCAGACTCAAATAATGGAAGAGAAAAAAATAAGAAAATCCTCATGCTTTCAAGCTTGCCAGAACATTTGTTAACTTAGCCTAGAGAAACAACCATCTTTGTGGCTAGAAAATTCTAGAAGGAATTATCTTAAGAGTAGTTTTATTTATCATTCTTTGATAACTTAATGGATAGTGCTTTCATTCTTGATTAGTAAAAAATACTAAAAGAGCTGATGAAATTCTTGGCCTTAAAAGACATAGTGTCCCAACTTCTGTAATTTTATTTTGATATTTGTGTGTGTCCCACAGTATTTGCTGCTAACACTACATAATGAGTGGCAATTTCAAAGTTACAATAAATTATGCATAATGTAGTCTCCTGGAATGTCTATAAATACAGTGTGAAGTGTTCAACTTGTTATTTGATGCGGCATCTGAAATCAGATTGCTCTGATGCAAATGTTTATCTCAATGTTATAATTGTGACATGAATTCTTCTGAATTTATTTTGTTTGCAAAGAGCATTTTATTAATTAGTTACACCAGTCTCAAGGGTATTAGTTTTTTAGCCATCCGTGTCAAAACTGCAAATATAAAACAATAATTCATTTTAAAAGAAGAGAAGTTTTATTAAATGATTTCTAAAAAATCGTTTGGACAGCACAAGTACTCCTGGAGGCATATTTTCCAAATATTTCTAAGATTAAAGCATTTACTAATTTTATTATTTATCACTTTTCATTATCATCCCATGTTGTATTGTTTTATTTTTACAAAAATCAGAGTACACGGATCTTTGTATTCGTGTATTTAGTTGTTATGAACTAAAATATCAAACCAAGAAATTTTAGCTTATTTTATTAAAAAATTTTTGCTTTTGTTTTTCCTTCATTTATATGTATTATCAAACTCACATGTTGAATCTTGGTGTAGGAATATATTCCCTCCATTTGTTCCATTTAGGGGTACAACTTTCATTCTTGAAAGGCCTATTTTTGGTGTGTTTTATGATTTATGACTACAAATTCATGCTTATTGTAACTTTATATGCAAGATTTATTTGAGGACTGAATTTGAGGTGAGTTTCTTCAAAAAATTTTGAATTTGCTTCTAAAAGCGCAAAACTGCTAAACTGAATTTTTTGGGGACAGACCACACAAATAGTAAGAATTCTTGTCCCAAACCTGCATAAAGTCCAGTTTGTGATTAGTGATACTCATCTGAGACTTTTGTGAATCCCTTCACCTTCAGCCAACACTGAAACAAGTTCGTGTCTCACTGTCTCATTCTGCTGGTAGGAGTATTTTACCCTTTCCTTGAGGATATCATCTTTGAGGGTTTCAGCTTTATAACGGAGTCCATATCCAACATCTTACCTTGCACAGGTCTAGGCTTTGTCTTCTGTTCCAAAACACAGTAAAACAAACTGTTTGGGCTACCAAGGGTTGGCAGATGCTTCCTGAGGAGACACTGGATTAATACTCGGTATTAATTTTTGGATTTATACATTCTTGTCATTTTTTTTTTGGACTTGAAGGGATGCCCCTTATTTCCATACAAGCTCACTCATGCACCTAAAGAAGTATAATTTACATTTTTATCTCACATTATTTTGTGTTCTATGCTGCGAACAATCCTCATATGTTGCATTACCAAAAACCACGGCACTGGCTCACATTTTTAAAAACCTTAGTTTTAACCAAATGGGTACCCACATTTTCCAATGTTTCTTGCATTACCTTGACATTGTTTTCATTTGTTCCTTTGATCTTAATTCTTCCTCATATTATATCAAGCACCTATATTACTTCTCTTTCTACCAACTTTTTAATTTTTCACTTGTTCTTTAATAAATGAGATTCTGCTCTGCCATACTACTGATACTTCTAAAGGTAAAATGGGTCCTTAATTGTAAAATCTCTAGTTTATTCTGCAGTAACAAGCAATGCCAATTTTAGTGGCTCAGAACAATGTTTACTTCTTGCTCGAGGTGTGCACAGTATCCTATCAAAGTAGGCAAAGGGCTGTGCTCTATTTCATCCTTACTAAGGGACTCAGGCTAATGGAAACTCCACTATATGGAATAGTAGGAATATAGATATGGAGAATCACCCACCAACTCTTAAAGTCTTACACCAGAAGTGACATGCCTCACTTTCTCTCACAATTCACTGGCCAAAGCAATTTACATGTCCATGCATAACTTTATGGGAGTAAGCAAGTACACATCTTCATATGCCCCAGAGGAAAATAACTGACACATTGGAAAAAAGGCACTAAGGACAACCAGTTTCCTTTCAGTAGTTATCTTTCTTATCTTGTGGCTTTTGCACTTGAAATCCTCAAGGGAAATATGTACAACCCTCTCACAGACTGACTGCTACCTCTTAGTTTCTTTCACAGAATCATCCATCTTCCAAAACTTTATGTGTACATGTCCCACAGGATTCCTTCTTTGGCCTTCTTTTCATTCTAAGCTTTTTCTTAAAATGTTCTCATACTCATTAATAGCTTCAACTTCTCTTTTTCTCACCTATATTTCTCTCCTGAGCAACAGACACCTATATCCAACTACCTCCTGGGTAGATCCACTTGGATAGAGTTATTAACTAAATTTTAACAAAACCAAACAAGTATTTCCCCAATCCAAATATGCTTCTCCTGAAATGGCACTATAGGCTTCCTAGTTACCTATGCAAAAATAAATAAATAAATAATTAAAAACCCTGAGGAGCTTTTGAATTTTTATAACTTTCAATCCCCACATCTCTTCACTGTCAATTTATTGGACGAGTAGACTCAATGTTTCTACTTCTCAATCTATTGCAGTTCAGTTTCCATCCTCATCACTACTGATAGCACAGTGGTTAGGACCACCTGGGTTGGAATCATGGAGCAGCCAGCTGACACCTGCAATGCCTTGCGCAATGCTCTTAACCTCCATGTGCTCCGTCTCCTCATCTGTAAAGAAAGGATCCTAATTATACATGCTGGCCGGGATTATTGTAAGGATTAAATGAGTCAGTACCTGTACAGTTTTTGGAACTTGCCTAGTACATAGTATATGCCTGATAAGTGTTCAATATCATTGTTTCTAAAATGTCTAGTGACTGATTTTCAGTTCTTACATTATTTAACTTTCTTGAGACTTTTGCAATTTTTAATCAGTCCCTTCCTTGGAATTTACTCTCCCCTTTTATTTCAATGACACCTTTTGTTCCTGATCTTCCCTTCCACTTCTCTAATCTCTCTCTCTAAATCTTCCTAGCTGTCTCCTTGATTTCTACTGTCACTATTTCCATGGATACTTTTTTCAGACCTCTTCTTTCCTCTTACTATATACCTTTTCTCTGAATGATAGCTTCCATTTTCATGGCTCCTACCTATATACCAATGACTTTTAAACTTCTTTCTTCAGCCTTGAACTCTCTTGAGCTCTAGATTTATATGTCAACAACCCTAGCGTCTTCCATGGTTTGGGCTCTAAATGTGGCAAATCCCCAGAAGGTAACTTCCATTTAAATAGAATGTTTAATTACGAGGTTGGGAAGGAAGCTCAGACAGTCTAGAAAAGACATAATCTACATAAGTAACCCCTTTCTCTCCACTTTCTCCCATGCCTACTCTTGAAAAACTAGACAACTGGCATTTGCAAGTAGAAAAGAAGAGTTTGGGATTGTTGGGAGACTCTAACCTGGTGCTTCCTTGACACCTGGCTATGCTTGTTGGATTTGGACAGTTTGGGATAATGATAATGATCATGAATACAAGGTATCAACAACTCCTAAGGTGGTCCTTCGTGTGGCCCTCTTGTCAGAGGAGGGGAGATGTTCCAGGGTGGTGCAAGATGTATAAGGAAGAAACTGCTGAGACATCTACAGTGGAGTGTGCACATATGGTGTGGGTTAGACATGGGGAGGTTTACAAAAAAGGTGAAGTGATTGCTGCAGGGACTGGTAATTCCAATTATGTGGCTGTGGAGGGAGAGAGACAACCCTGGTTGTTGGGAGAGAAAGAATGTAGACCAGGAGGTCAGCAGTTAGGGGAGACACCATTAATCTCTCTTAGCTCTTGTCCACAGGACACTTGGCTAATTAAGCCCTGACCTCCACCACCACCCCAACTTGATGGTCAGCCAATGGAAATCTTAATCTAAGAACTGTCAGAAACCTCCCAGCAGCCATGACTCTAGGTATAAACATCCTCCACTTGAGATGACAAGACAAGAAAAACTTCCTGGACACTGATATAATTCCCTTTGGCTTCATCCTATTCACAGACTATAGCAACTACTTCAAATTGTAATGACTTTTGTACCTGTCATGCCCCACCTGACCCTGTTGACAAAAACATAATAGAACTGGACCCGGACCCTACATAAGTGAAATGCTGCTGCTGAGGTTGTGTGGGATCCAGCCTGTGGATCAGGCCTGCACTTGCCTGACTTCCCTTATTGGAAATGTTTGAGACCAGAGTGTTTCAGATTTTGGAATATTTGCATATACATAATCAGATATCTTGGGGATGAGACCCAAGCCTAAACACCAAAATCATTTATGTTTCATACACACTATATATGCATAGACCGAAGGTAATTTTATATAATATTTTTAATAATTTCATACACAAAACAAAGTTTGCATTTTGACTGCAACCCTGTTGCATGAGTTGAGGTATGGAATTTGCCATTTGAGATGTCATGTTGGCATTCAAAATGTTTGAAACTTTAGAGTATTTCAAATTTCAGATTTGAAGATTAGGGATGCTCAACCTGTAATGAAAAATTGCTGTACCCTAGACTTCCTGCTGGCCAGTGAAGGTGGGCTATGTGTGCCTGCCAACACCCCTTGCTGCACCTGGATTAAATAACATATTTAATTAGCTTGGCTCTGGTTAAAGAGCCTGCCTGCAGTTTATCCTCCAAGTGAGCCTGATAATCCTACCAGGAATCATAATTATGGTCAATTTCATCTGATATTACCCAAGACAAATAAAAGATCAGAGATGAAAACACCAACAAAGGGGATAATTGGCCAACAGATATCCATTATTAAATGGAAATGGTATATCCAGGAAAGAAGCAGACCAGGCATTAGTGGAGTCTAACAACTACATGAAAGAGGGGGCAATCATCCCCCTGATGTGGCTAAATTAGATACAGGGTCTGTGCCACCACCAGAAAAATCTTCAGCAATTGAGTTACTACCTTGTGCCAAGAACTATACATGCCCCATATTCTACTCAGGATGGGGTCTTTCTTGACATCAGGGTGATAAGTAAACCAGTCCCACAACTCCAATCTTGGGACCACTTCTGGCAATTTAGGCCTTCCAAAAAACAAATACCCAAGTAGGATTAGACATACAAGAAATTTATTGGAAAAAACACTTGTAAATGATAAAAGGAGAGAGAATAGGAGTTGCTAGGCAGAGACTTCGGAACACAATGCAGGAAGGTTTTCAGACTATAGGGTCATTCTGATAAGGCCTTGGCCAAGTCAAAGGGGTGTCCCTGAGCAGAGGTGCCATTAGAGAAGTCCCATATCAGGCAGAAGTAACCCAGCTCGATGGCCCTGCCGCACTCAGTCATTCACTGAGAGAAAACATTAGCAAGCATGGCCTCAGCACCTCAGCATATATGCAATAGTGCAGCGGTCTCCAACCTTTTTGGCACCAGGGACCAGTTTCATGGAAGACAATTTTTCCACAGAGCGGGTGGGGTGGAGTGTGGTGGGAGGGTGCAGAGATCAGACAATGATGCGCAGCCCATTTCCTAAGAGGCCACAGATCAGTACTCAGCTGTGGCCCGGGGGTTGGGGACAGCAGCATAGCGGATCCAAAGATGGAGGCTGTCATCTGTTGAGTGCCAAACAACAGATTCTCATGAAGGGAGATCTGAGAGACACACCCCCATGGCCACCATACAAGTGCTAGGAGGAGTATTTTTCTTATTTCATCATGGTGATGTCTCCTGGGTTACATCCATGCCACCTTCAGAAATTTCAAAGTTGTCATCTCAGCATTATCATAGGAGCCTGAGGTCCACATGAGGGATATGAAAAATCAAGAGATGAAACAGAAATAGGAGCTATCATCAATGATCAGTGCTCAACCAGGGGTCCAGTTCATGATTTTGGCAGAATATAGGGAAAACAGAGAAAATGCTACAGGGCAGAAGAAGCATGTCATCACTGCCATTTGCTAGGATACGTGGAACAGCCCAGAAATATCCTTGAACCGGGAAGAAACAATGTGAGGCTAGGTTTCCAGCTAATTGGGTGAGATCCAGTTTTAAGTCTCTTGTTTAAATGTTATTATATAATCCAGACTGTGGGTCCTAGGAAAATCAGGGCTGCACACATAGCTCCAGATGTCAACCAGTCATCTCCCCTTTGATTTCTCACTCAAGGACCTAGTATACAATATCTAGAACCGAACAGATTATATCACACACAAAAAAAACCCAAAATACACAAAATGTATGCTTCCACCTATATTTTCTATCTCATTTGATGACATAATCATCTTCTAGTCACCCAGCCAGAAAACTAAGAAGTATCCTTCTCACATTCACATTTACTCTGAATAATTTAATCAAGCTATTAAATCTATCAATTCCACCATCAAAACTATCTCTTTTGTTTACCCTCTCCTCCCTATTTCTATCTTACTTTTGGAAGCTCCTGCAGTAGCTTCCAAATCTGTCTAGCCTGCTAGGGTTCAATGGATCTTTCAATCCATTCTTCTTGTTGCAAGAGTTTTCTCTCTTAAACACACCTCTACAACATTTTCCTGTGTAAAAACATCATAGAGCTCCTCATTGCATGTGGGATACATTCCAACATTCTTTAAACAGCATAAAGATTCACAACCCAACATAAACCTCACTTTTTAGGCTAATCATCTAACTCTCTTCTCTTCATTTATTTGGCAATATTTATGGAGTGCCTACTCTGTGTCAAGGATGCATTTTAGCCACAGAGTCACCTGAACTTTCTTTTCTCTTACTCAACCAAGGTCTTTCATGCTTCTATGTCTTTGCACATAATATTTCTGATGCCCCTTACCTCGAATTCTTAATCATTCAATACTTAGTTTAAATACCACAGCCTCTGTAAGGGCTTTATGACCCGCATATGGTATGTTTCTCCCTCATCTGTGTTTCCCTAAATCTTTGTATATAACTTAATATAACATTTGTCACAACGGAATATTCAATTTAGCTGACATTTATTAAATGTCTACTCTGTTGTAGAAAGAATGCTAGGCACCAAGGACACATGAATGAGACTTGGACCCTTCTACTGAAGATCTCAGGACCTATTTTTGCCATGGTGTGAGAGGTGGGATCTTTAAGAAGTGATTAGTTATCACAGAGTGGGTTAATCATCACAAAGTGGGTTCCTAATCCCCTTCCCCTTTTGTTCTCTCTCACTCTCTTTGCCCTTCCACCATGAGGTGATGTAGCAACTAGGCCCTCACCAGATGCCAGCCTCTTCAACTTGGACTTCTCAGCCTCCAGAACCATGAGCCAATACATTTCTGTTCATTATAAATTGTCCAGTCTCAGGTATTCTGTTATAGCAGCGTAAGACGAATAAACACAGGAGGGGAGGAATTTGAGAATAAACACTCCCATCTTCTGTCTCTTCAGCAGGTAATTCTAAGGCACACTCTACACAGTTCTTGTCTCACTTGCCTCATGGTGAAGAGAGAGGGAAAATCTCATAAGAAACTAAATCTTAAGAAAGAGACACCGAGGTGGAGTCAGGAAGGAAGATGAGGGAGAAGAGCAGTCTGACATTCTTTCTAGCCTATGCCAGCATTTTATACAACTTTGTAACTCTCTAATATTTACCTAGTGTAGCTGTTTAATACATGTGTTGACAAAAATAATATAAGCAGGACAGGAGGGTAAAAATAGAGAAAAATTTTTCTAGCATATATTTGATTATAAATTATAATGCAGCAGGGCGCAGTGGCGAAGACCTGTAGTCTTGGCTATTCAGCAGGCTGAGGTGCAAGGATCACTTGAGGCCAGGAGTTCAAAGTTGCAGTGAGCTATGATCATGCCTGTAAACCACCTTACTCCAGCCTGGTCACACAGAGCAAAACCTTGCCTCTGAAAAAAAACTATTATGGAAGGTCCAATATATTAGCAGTCTAGAAGAATCTGCTAAAAAAATTCATTTAAAATTCAGAGACTTGGCTGGGCACAGTGGCTCACACCTGTAATCCCAGTACTCCGGGAGGCCGAGGCAGGAGGATTGCTTGAGTCCAGGAGTTCAAGACTAGCCTGAGCAAGAGCAAGACCCCATCTCTACAAAAAATAAAAAAATTAGCGAGGCATCGTGATGTGTGCCTCTAGCCCCAGCTACCCAGGAGGCTGAGGCAGAAGGATCACTTGAGCCTAGGAGGTTGCAGTGAAATATGACAACACCACTATACGGTAGCCCAAGTGACAGGACAAGACTCTGTCTCAAAAAACAAACAAACAAACAAACAAAAGACCTCAAAAAACAAAAACAAATTCAGAGACTGGAGAAACACCATGTGTAGGATTTGGCTTCTAATCAGAATTTTTATGAAATAAGCCTATTATTTCTTCTATAATGAAAATTTTTATTTACATCTTCTCTCTGCAAACAAAACGTTAGCAAGGGTTAGCAAGAGTTGATTGGAAGCAAGAGAAGGATAGCAGGAGGGAACTTGAATAAATGCTGGCAAGGATGCCCCTCCTGCTGACTTTACTATTTTCAAAAGGCAAGTGAAGAAGTATGAAAGTTATTTAGTGAAATGTTTAATAGTTTTTTAAAGAGCTTAGTTTCAGTGTAAAAACATTGACAAGGGCTATTGACATTAATTTACATGAATAGATGGAAACACAGTGAAATTTTTATTCAAGAATATTATAAACAATAAACTTCATAAATATTTATTGCAAAATCTACCAAATTATAACTCTTCACAGTGCATTGTTCACTTAAAATTTTACTGTTGTAAAGTCATAGCACAGTCAGAGTCTGGGATGCCTGCTATAAATATTTACTGAATGAATTATAATTAGGAGAAATTTCCCCACTATCCTGACTCCCTCTGATACCACCCTTCTATATTTCCATACCTGGAGGTACTCTAGGAAGTCCCTACAGGAGGATCCTCCCTAGAAGGGCCCCATCTTCCCATAAGGGAAGGACCTGACTAGTGTTCTGTTAATAAGAGGAAGGTGTTCATACTATGCATTAATTTGGATGCTCAACAAAGTCTCCGGCAGAAGTAGGTATCCTGAGGGGGCAGGCCAGGACTTGGAAGAGATCAAATACATTTGCATCTATTTTAGTCTCTTATCTTTGTTTTGGTACTAATTATGTGCTTCTTTCCTTTCAGGACCCTAACATTTTATTCTTAAAAGACTTACCTAAAGTCTTAAGACAGTAAAACTTGTATTGATTCCTGACATCACAATTTCAATTTTCCCCAGGATAATGAAGTTGATGCTGTCAACTAAAGAACAAGTTAGGAAGTTCCAGAAGGAAAGAAAATCACAAAGAAAGAATGAATAAGGTAGTGTTGGGAGATGCTATTAAGTAGTCATCCCCAACTACTAGTCACTGGGCCAACGTAGAAAAGTGAAAAAGTTTTCCCAGCTGTTGGTTGGGGAGAGAGAGACAGAGCGAAATAAAAGGAGTCCAACAAAAAGAGCAGTCACATTATTTGCAAGGGTTTTTTTTTTTTTTTGAGATAATCAAAATGTTCTAAAATTACGTTATGGTCATTTTTTCACAAGTCTGTAAATACAATGCCATTACATTGTGCACCTAATGGGTGAATTTTACAGAATGAAAATTATATTTCAAAGATGTTTTTTAAAAGTTAAAATAAAAAGAAAGAAAGATTGTGATAAAGTTAAGTTTGCTGAGTACTGACAAAAGTAGAGAAATGTCTTGTTCTTATGTCCAAAGAGATAAATGGCTACTGAAGAATTAGATGAGGGTCTTTGTTATTGCCAACAAAGAGCCCCCACTTTCACCAGCTATTTCCTTTGCCGAAATGCTCTTCCCGTCCCTCCACGCATTTCCACCTTCGTATTGTAACGAGACTGGCTCCTCTTTATTGTTTATATCTCAGGTTCAATATCACCTTTTCATAAAATGTCTTCTCTGAGTGTGTAATCTAGAATAGCCAGCCATTCACTATCACATACCATATTGTAATTCATGCATTGCAGTTATCACTAGCTGTTGCGTTTAGGATTTAAAATAAATTAATACATACTTTTTGAAAATTGAAATCATATACACCAATAAGTTACTGTCTACATAAATATGACTTCATTATTCTGCTGTCTCTACTAGCAAAACTTTATAATTCGTCCATCTTCATCGACATGATTTACTTTCCCGGGAAACTTCCACCCAAAAGATAAAAGTTGCAAACAACTTTCAAAAACATAGCTTTATCAAGATATAATTTACATACTATAAAATTCACCCATGTTAGGTATACAAGGCAATGGTAGTTACCATAGTTACATACTTGTGCAAAAATCATTATAATTTTAGAACATTTTGATTATCACCCCAAAAAAACTTTGCTTCAATTAATAGTCAATTCTCATTGCCCCCTAACAGCCCTAGGCAACCATTAATCACTTTCTGTCTCTATAGATTGTCCTATTCTGGACATTTCAGATAGATGGAATCATACAATATGTGATGTTTTGTTTCTCATTTCTTTCACAGAATATGTTTTTGAGACTCATCACTGTTGAAGCATCTATCAGCGCTTCATGCCTTTTAATTGTTAAATAGTATTCAGTTGTATGATTTTACTAAATTTTGTTTATCCATCACCAGTTCATGAACATTTAGGTTGTTTCCACCTTAAAGATATTATAACTAATGCTGCTGTAAGCATTTGTGTACAAGTCTCTATGTGAACATATACTCTCATTTCTCTTGGGTAGATTCCTAGGGGTAGAATTGTTGGGTCATATGGCAACTCTATGTCAAAGACTTTAAGAAACTGCCAAACTGTTTCCCAAAGAGTCTGCCCCATTTTTACATTCCCACCAGTCATTCATAAGGGTTCTGATTTCTTTCTCCACATCTTCGCTAACACTTATTATGTTCAGATTTTTTAAAATTATCTGTTTTCTATTGGCTGTATGTCTTGTGGTATCTTTTGTGGGTTTGATTTGCTTTTCCCTACTGCCTAATGATATTAAGCATTCTTTCACATGCTTACGGAGTCTCCCTTCATTGCCCTGAGTAGAGTGCCGTGGCGTCAGCCTAGCTCACAGCAACCTCTAACTCCGGGGCTCAAGCGATCCTCCTGCCTCAGCCTCCCGAGTAGCTGGGGCTACAGGCGCACACCACCATGCCCGGCTAATTTTTTCTATTTTTTCGAAGAGATGGGTTCTTACTCTTGCTCAGGCTGGTCTCAAACTCCTGCCCTCAAGTGATCCTCCCACCTCAACCTCCCAGAGTGCTAGGATTATAGGTGTGAGTTACCGGGCCTGGCCATAATTCTTTCAGAATTTCTACATAAATAATCACATTGTTTACAAATAGAATTTTATTTCCTCCTCTTCTATCTAAATGCCTTTATTATGCTTCAAAGCCCTTGTTCTTAATTTTGATTTGTGTACTTTTGCTCATTTCTTGGTATGAATTCAACACCTGACTGCAATTTACTCATGAATTAGCTAAAGCATACAACCTGACTCTTGGATTTGTATGCATTTTCTTTTGAGAAACACCCACCTTTCCTTAACACCAGTTTCCTGTAATGAATCAATTGGTTTCCTGGGTAATTGGATTCAATCATTAGATGAATACATGGTAAACAACATAATAGGCCAGACAGCCATAAATCTAAATATCCCATATCATATCATCCCTATGATAGAAATGGAGTTTCCTGCTTTTGCTGAAATAATACTTTATTGAAGCTAGCTTTTATAACCAAATATTTATAGAAATAGAACTTTGAAGAGCTCTAGGGAACACATAGTGTGTATTTGGAGGCTGTCTCACTACCACAGATTCTACAGATAAGAAACATTTCTCTTTTGCTTTAGATTTACCTCAACATCTTACCACTATAAATGACATTGTTGCCAGATCATGAATGAGGCCAAAATGCTACCACACCATTTGACAATTCTTGACGGTGATTTTAGCAGAAAACACATCATCGGGTTGCCCCCAATGATTGGTATTGGATTTGTAGTACCAAAGCCTACTGGCTACTACCTGCAACCTGAACAAAGACTTGTTACCTTGGTAAAGTGCCAGACATCACCTGGGATTCATTTCAGAACATCAATTTTCCCACCTGGAAAAAGAAATCTGTAGGTAACTTAATGAGCAGAAAAATTGGAGCATGATTTGAAATCTAAATCGTATCTCATCAAGAATTCTAGACTGCTTTCTTTTTTCCTCAATTCTCTTTAATACATGCTATACCAAAGGCCCAGAAAGTTGGGAGGATTTTCCACGTCATGGTTTAGAGAATGGCATAAGTGTTAGACCATGTCATTTGGGTTATTGAACTCACCTGGGAGGTTTATAAAATTGAACAGGCAGTGTTTCAGGATAGACCCACATAGGTCTATCCTGAAAGTGTATATATATATATATATATATATATATATACATTCAAAAGGAAACATATGCTGACTATTACAAGTGAAAAAAGCCAACAGCCTTAGTATTATTATAAAAATGGTTCGACCTCATGAGCCACATTTTGAGAATTGCTGATTTAACTCAATCTTCAGTCTAGTACTGGAATCCTCTCTGTACTAACATTAACCAAGCCTCTACATAAAACTAGATAATATCTGAGCTTCTTTACCAAATTAACATCCTACAATTCTACACATGAGTAAATAGATTTCCCATAAAAACCAAACTTTACTATTAGCTGCTTGTTCTAGATTAATGTTAGATTTCCTATAGCCGCTCATATCTCTCACAAGGTGTTGGAATTGAAATATTATAATGGAAAAAAAGTAGGCTCCGTATCTAAACAAACTGGAGATAAAGCACTGGTTCTGCCTATCATGGCTGGGACAAATTATTTAATTGCATTAAGCCCTGGTTTCATCACCTATTTTATTTGTCGGGATTAAGTAAATTAACTTTTTTTTTTTGAGACAGAGTCTCACTGTGTTGTCCGAGCTAGAGTGCCGTGGCGTCATCCTAGCTCACAAGCAACCTCAAACTCCTCGGCTCAAGCGATCCTCCTTCCTTAGCCTCCCGAGTAGCTGGGACTACAGGCATGCGCCACCATGCCCGACTAATTTTTTTCTACATATTTTTAGTTGTCCAATTAATTTCTTTCTATTTTTAGTAGAGACAGGATCTCGCTCTTGCTCAGGCTGGTCTCAAACTCCTGAGCTCAAACAATCTGCCCGCCTCGGCCTCCCAGAGAGCTAGGATTGCAGGCATGAGCCACCGCGCCCGGCCTTAAATTAACTTTTAAATAGTTTTTCTCACAGTGTTTGGAAGGTAGAAAATATTGAATAAATACTAGTTCCCTTTTTCTTTTCTAGTCATATGCCTTTTGTTAGTTAACTTCATCTACAGGAAACCTGATTGCCCCCA
>CAUYSK010097754.1:0-14653 GCA_963575035.1 Avahi laniger | reverse complement strand
CAATTAATTTCTTTCTAATTTTAGTAGAGACGGGGTCTCGCTCTTGCTCAGGCTGGTTTCGAACTCCTGAGCTCAAACAATCCGCCTGCCTCGGCCTCCCAGAGAGCTAGGATTACAGGCGTGAGCCACCGCGCCTGGCCTCAGCTGCCTTTTTTGCAAAAGTCTGTCCATGCCCAGGGTTATTGAGTGTGTGAATATCCAACCTTGCCCACCTTGGACCTTGGCTGGTTCTTCCTCTTGCCCAGGATGGGCAGTTTGTCCCAGGATCACCTTGGTTCTTCCCAGGAGCCTTTGTCCACCCCTGGTAACCCATCTTTGGTAGCAAAGACCCATCATTTGACATCTAGGAATCTGCCAATTCCTTGAGCTCTTACCTCAGCTGGAACTGAGTAGCTAACTGGTGAGGAAGCAGAAAGGGGTCTCGGCCCAGGCAACCGGGATTTGAGTCCTGTCTGTTTCTGTGCTAAGCTTTTGTGTGGTCTTCGGGAAATTCCCTTTTCTGGGTCTTAGTTTCTCCATGCATGAAATGGGTAGTGGTGAGGAAGTGAGGTTGGACTTACTGCTCTGGAGCAAGTTGTAATTACTTCTTTGATTTCCTGTTCCCCATTCCCTTCACCCTTCATGAAAATTTTCAGTGAGACCCCTTGGCTTTTGGGGAAGTGTTAGCTTTTGGGGGATGCATTAGGATATTTCAAACAGTGTTCAGCTTCCTTCTCCCTGGCTGGTGCTATATGCCTTTGGGTGCTTTTTTTTTTAACAGCTTTACTGAGATGTAATTTATTTACCATATAATTCAGCGATTTAAAGTGTACAAGTGGCTTTTAGTATATTCACAGAATTGTGCATCCATCACGACAGTTAATTTTAGACCATTTTCATCACCTTAAAAAGAAACCCTACACCCCTCAGCTGTAATCCTCCAACCCCCTCATCCCTTTCCAGCCCCTGGCAACCACTAATCTACTTTCTGTCTTGATTGATTTGTCTATTCTGGACATTTCGTGTAAGTGGAATCATAAAATATGCAGTTATTTGTGACTTGGCTTCTTTCATTTAGCATAATGTCTTCAAGGCTCATCCATGTTGTAGTACGTATCAGTACTTCATTCCTTTCTATTGCCGAATAATAGGTTCTTGGGAGTTTTTTAATCCTCCTCCCCTCAGTGACCCAGCAATAGGTTGAGGCCTTACTCTTCTGCCCTAGAGGACTTGTGTTGGTCCTTAGAGGGTAGTATGTCTGTCTGTGTTTCTTACTGTGCTTTGCCCATGGAGCCAGGCCAGTGTTCCCGAGTGTTTTGGGGGAGGAGGTGGTCTTGGCACCTGGGTTGCTGGGACAGAGCTGTGAAGCTCAGAATACTGAACACCTCTTGGCCATGGGCTCTGGGAAGACATCTGTCCATGAACTGCCATTGCTGCTGCCATCTTCTGCCCCCTCCCCCCTTTAGTGGCAGCTCATTCATCCATAATGTTAGCAGCTTCCCAGGCTAGGAGGGGGGATTCCAGGCCCCTGCTGCCTTAATTCTAACCCTCTCTCTCACAACCATGAGGCCCTAGAGCTCAGACACCAAGGAGTACTACCAAGGGAGTTGGATTAGTCTTCCGTGGCCACTGTGACCAATTACCACAGACTGGGTGGTTTAAAACAACGAAAGTTTATGCTCTCACAGTTCTGGAGGCCAGAAGTTCAAAATCAATTTCTTTGGGCCAAAATCAAGGTGTCGGCAGGACCACACTCCCTCCAAAGGCTCTAGAGAAGAATTCAAACCTTTCTATTAATAACTTCTGGTAGCCGCTGGCATTCCTTGGTTTGTGGCTGCATCATTCCAGTCTCTGCCTCCATCTTCACATTGCCTTCTCCTCTGCATGTGTGGTTTTCTCCTACCTATCAAATCAAGTCTCTGTCTTATAAGGACACTCGTGTTTGCATTTAGGTCCTACCTGCTACTCCAAGATAATCTCCCCATCTCCAGATCCTTAACTTAATCACATCTGCAAATGCCCTTTTTCATTATAAGGTAACATTTACAGTTCCAGGGATTAGGATCTGATATCTTTGGGTGGCCATTATTCAGCCTACTGCAGAGGTGTTCTTGTTTCACTTCCAGGGAGGGGAAGGGAACTCCTTAAGGGGCCTCTTACTGGGCAAAGTCTTGTAATATTTGAGCCTGCCCAGTATCATATTATTGGGAAGCTTGGTATCCCCATTTCACAGATTGAGAAATTGGCTCAGAGCATTTCATCACATGGCTAATAATTGGTGGACCTCGATTGGAACCTAAGTCAGTTGGGTTCCATAGCCCGCTTCTACCACTTGAGCCTTTAGACCAGCAGGTTGTAGAGTCTTGCCTCAGCTCCTGGGATACTCTGGTGTCAGAGAGCTTTGCCCAGTCCTTTTGTGGAATCTCAAAGATGTGGAGGGATTTTCCCACAGGCTATGCAAGGTTCAGGGCCTGAACTCGACCTCCTCATGCTGGGGCATTGATGTAACATAAACTTATCTAGGGCTGAGCTATCCCTCACCCACCGCTCCCCCTAGCCTGTTCTAAACATTGTTTTCTCCCCAGGAGGAGAGAGAAGGGCCAGAGCCCAAGCTCTTCAGGCTGATGGTGCCAGAGCCATTGGGTAGCTAGAGGTCTGGCCTCTTGATCCAGACCTAGATGCCAATCTGGCTGCCCCAGGACCCAAACCCTGCTTGTGCAAGAGTCTACTCAGGCCTCCTTTGTTTTTAGGGATGAACCAAAATTTTCCCAGGATAGGCTGCCAGGTATAGCTCCATGCTGTGGCTCATGGGGTCTCCCATGTTGCCTCTACACTAGGCCTTGTTGGTACCCAAACCCCAGCTCTTTTCTGCCTTTGTGAAATGAGGATAATGCCACTTGCCACCTGGACTGTGGTAAGGACAATTAAATGAGATCACCCTTTTCACATGGCACCTGGCATGGGGCAGGTATTCAGCTAATATGAGTTCATCTTTCTTCCTGGCTCTTCCCTGCTTGCCTGCCTAGTCCTACCCAGGACTTTAGCTCTGCTGAACTCATTGCTGGGCTCCAGGCATCCCTGGTTCTTTGTGGCAGAAGTGACTTCATTTCTTATCCAATTAACAAGCATTTTTGGAGGTCTTCGTGATCCAATCCTTTGCTCAGGTGGCCCCTCCTCTCAGGTGCTAGCCTTAATGGCTGGGTCAGGTCCCTTCCTCCTTTCACAACACCACAAGTTCATCTCTTTCACAGCCCTGCTCACACTGTGTGGTCGTTGCCTATTTCCCTGCTCCTCCCTTAGCAGTTTGTGAGCTTATCAAGGATAGAGACCAAGTGTGATTCATTTCTCTGTCCTTATTGCCTAGCCCAGGATCTGACTCAGTAGCTGCCTGGTAAATCTTTGTTGGGTGAATAAGAACCCCTCTCCTCCTCTTTGATCTCCTTTCTCAAACTCTGTTTCTCCCCCCCATACTTGGGGGCAGGAGGTTGTTGTGTTCTCTTCTTTTTTAAGGATTTTTCCTTCTGTCAGGTCTGGGGCTATAGTTATGGTTGGCACCTTCCCCGATGGAGACCCCTGGCTGGGGCAGGGATGGACTTGAGGGTAACTGGCTGGAATGTGCTAGTCCACAGCCTCCGGGACAGGAGGGGCACGTGGACTGTTGGAATGTTGTACCCAAACAGGAGTCTTTGTGCTGCCCATGGAAGCCCATTAAGGCCTCCCAGGTGCCTTTGTCATCTCTGGAAATCCAGCCACATCTTCCTGGGGTATGGGCCCTGATGGTGGGGCTGACAAGATATTCCCTTGTCACCACCCTCTCTGCATCCCCTCATGTCCAGCTACTCACCTAGGACTTTCTGAGGGCCTCTCCGTTGTACGTCATCTCTCTGCTGATCTCTCCCGTTCCGTGATTGGTGACTACCTCATCAGTATATGGTACATTATTTACAAAGCCTCTTTAGATCCTGAAGCTCCTCTGAGCCTCTTGACAGCTCTGTAAAGTAGGTCACACATCCCCCATTTGATAGGAAACTGAGGCTTGGCAAAATCAGGCAGCAAGCGAGTGATGGAGCTGGGATTGGAACCCAGAACTCTCATCCTCCAAACCTTGTGCTTACTATTTTGCCAGAGATTCTTCTTCCCCAGTTTTCCTGAGGGATGAATTCCACACCTTGCCTGATTTGGGGTAAAATTGCCTTGCAGGGAGGTGGGCCCCTCTATCTGTCACCATTAGCCTGGATCCCATAAGTCCTTGGGCAGAATGGTATCTCCAAGGAGCAGACTTGGGAGCCTGTAGTTTCAGCCTTGTTGCTGGGTCAGGCTGGCTGCATCTGGTGGCCAGCAGAGGGCGTGAGGGACTCAGAAAAGATCTGCTGCTTCTGGTTGGTTTGTTTTGAAATGGAAATTACGTTTTAAGTGTTTACACGGTCATTAGTTTTTTTAAATTCTGAAATTATGCATTTGTACAGATTCACTTAACCTGAACCTCTGAGGACAGATATGCTTTGGAATTTAGAAAAATTTCAGAATTTAGAAAAGTCACACGGTGTGTATACTTTGTGTTATATAACACCTCCAGCACAGTCTGAGGCAGCTCTTCATAATCAAACACCTGAATGCTTTCTGTGTTGAAATATTTGAATATTCACCCCCAAGTGGGATAATAGATTATAGTCAGTTCCAGTAAGGATGCCAAATGAGTTAGATAAAGACTTTTGATTTTCAAAGTTTTTTGGGTTTTGGAATTTGGGATAATGAATTGTATACTTTTATAAAAAAGAAAAGTGAAATAAAATCACCTGTAACACCAGGACTTAGGGATAATATTTTATCGTCTAGCCTTCCCAATTTTGTGTATATATGTGTTTGTGTACATACAAAGTACGTGTAAGCATTTGTGTGTGTGTGTGTGTGTGTGTGTGTATATATATGTTAAATGTATTCAGTCACAAATGAGATCACAGTTTACACACTTTTTGCCTTATGCAATATATCTTGGAATCCCCTAGCCATTTGTGGGATTGAGGATCTAGGCTCTTGCCAGTTACTTCCTCTTCGACATCTCCTCTAGGTGAAACTCCTTGAAGTAGAGCCAGGTTCTTCACCCAGGTACTTACTGGGTCTGGGCCTCTGGCTGCCTGGGGCAATGTGGCTGCCTAGGCTAGGCACTGCAAGGTTAGCAGGGGTCAGAAGGCAGATAGGGCCTCTGTTCTCAGGGTACCTGGGACCCCTTTGGAAGTAAGTGTATGTTCACCCAGTGACTGATTTCCCTAAAAGAAAAGATCTCCTGCTCCCCTTTCATGGAGTGGTCAAGCAGGGCTGAAAACTTTACCTTGCCCAGTGTCCTCTCTGCCAGTTATCTGGGCCTCTTGGGAGCTCGAGGGCAGGGCCCTGGGGAGTGGGTACAGGCCTTCCCTGTTGCTGACCCCCACCTCTTCCCTCCAGCAGGAGCACTGGTTTGAAAAGGCCCTACGAGACAAGAAGGGCTTCATCATCAAGCAGATGAAGGAGGACGGCGCCTGTCTTTTCCGGGCTGTAGGTGAGTCTCTGCCTCAGCCCTCAAGGGCCTAGGGCTGCCCCTGAGCTGTGTCCCAGTTATCAGGAGTAGCCCCTGACACAGGGTTGAGGCAGAGTTAGCTGATCTTTTAGGGACTCCAGGCCCCAGCTTCAAGTTAGTATCTGGCCTGTAGCTCTGGGTCATGAGACAGCATAGTGGTACGAAAATAATAAAAACAGCAATACTAGTGATAAATAGAATAACATCTTCTGAGGACATATTGCTCTGTCAGGCACTATGGGAAACCTCTTTAATTCTCCCCCAAGCTAGGTGAGTGTAGGGACCATTGTTGCTTCTGTTTGTCTGATGCGAAACGTGACTCAGAGATGGGGGAGTGACTTGCCCAGCATCAAACAGTTGGAGCCAGGATTCAGTGTCTGAGTTAGATTAGTCTGAGGCCCATGCTCTTAGCCATAGCATACTACTGTCACCCTGGGATATAGGTTTACTGTCACCCTACGTTTGCACCCAGACCCTATCTCTGGTGTGTTTTGAGTCTCTATCCCCTAATCTGTGTTGTGTGTGTGGAGGGGGATATCAAACTAGATCTTTAAAAGTTTCTTCTATGATGGAATTTTTTTAACTTACACAAAAGTAGAATAATGAACCCTCATGTACCCATCATCCAGTTTCAAACTAGTAGTCATCAACACATGGCCAGCCTTGTTTCATCACTACCCTGCCCACTCTTTCTCACTCCCCTGAAACAAGAGTATTTTTAAAGTAAAACCCTGACATTGGATCATTTCATTCGTAAATATTTCTGTATGTTTCTCTGATAAATACAGACTTTCTCTTTTTTAACATAATCAAAATGCCATTATTGCACCTGACAAAATTAATAATTCCTTAGTACCATCTATTATCCAGTCCGAGCTAGATCTTTGAGGCGTTTCTGGCTTTGAATCTGTGACCCAACAAATAGTCGTGAGGGCCCATGCTAGGGTGAAGGGGAAGCTGGAAGTGTGACCTGATTCTCCCTTTGGGGCTCTGATCTCCATTAAGGAAAAGCACCCTTTCACAGGAACTTTGAGCTGGGAGTCAGACGACCTATCTTCTAGTTCTGGCCATGTCTCATAACTGCTGTGTGACCCTTGGCCTTCATTTTCCCATCTGCGAAATGGTGTTGATTCTCAAGGGCTCCTTGAGTTCCTTCTAGGTCTTCTGTTCTCTCAGTCTGTCAATGTCTACTGGTGGGCTGGAGTGGTTCAGGCTCCACTCCTGGGTTGGTGTGACCTTGTACAAGCAAGCAGCTCTTCTTTCCTGAGCCTGTTCTTCACCTATAAAATGGGGCTAAACAACCCCAGTGCCATAATGATTTAATGGGGTTACTTTGATAAATCCCTTTGTGCCTGACACATCGACCGTCATGGAACGGTAGTGTTGGTAAAGCCGGGATGCTGACCTCAGTCACAAGTGTTTGTTGAAAGGGTGAAAGAAAGGTTGGGTGAGTTGTCGCCTCCCCATTCTACCAAGTGGAAGAGGTTCAGACATTGTGCTCTGTTGGGCTGGGAAAAATCTCACCCCTCCTACCCCTCTGGCTCATGTTCTTGTTCTCCTGGAATGTTTCCTAGGGAAAGAGCTGGGTTTAGGGGCATCTTGAATAGAAGGGAGGCAAAGAAAGAATAGATGGGGGCCTATTAGGTGCTAGGCCCTATGTCGAGACCTCAGGCTGGATGTGGGGTAAGCAGGGCTGCTGGTGGAGTTAAGATCAGAGAATGTTACTGGGCAGCTGGTCTTGGGCAGTCATTGAAGTAGACCTTGGGGCTAGTGAGGACCTGGCTTGTGTAGCAACCCGTATGGAGAGCACTATTTGTGTGTGTGTGTTTCTGTCTGTTATCCCCAAACGCCTCCTGACCCTTCCCCCAGCTGAGGCCTTCCAGTAAGGGGCCTGAGCTTACAGGAAGAGATGACCACGGCAGGTTGAAGGCCTTTCCTTATCTGTGCTATGGCTACACATTTCCCCTGACTAGGCTGCCCTCGGCTTTTCTCTGTAAAACCTCAGAAGTCCTGTGTCCTCTCCCTAGAAGTACATGGCCCCTGGTCTCTAGGCTTCATCTGAAGGTTTCCCTGGTGCAGAGTGCACAGTACATGTATCTAGGAAGGGGACTTTGTCCCCGGGCTTTCTGCCCCTTCCGTTTCCAGCCTAGCCTGGACAGGGACAGATGGCAGTTGCCTTAGGCTCTAATGCAATGTCCTGCAGGCCGTGACTTCCTGCCATACATTGAATCGTGGAAGGAGCACGTAACTGAGAGTTGGAGTTGGGGAGGGTTGCAAACATAGAGGACACTTTGTCATTTTCCTGTGTGGTAGGCATTTAGCTGGGTGCTTCTGGCTCATCTGCAAAATTTGGATCATTATCCCATGAGGCAGGTGAGAAGATTGAGGCTTAGAAAAAAGGATCGACATGCCCAGAGTCATTAGTGGCAGAGCTGGCGTGGGAACCCAGACATGTCCAAAGGATGCATTCATTCTGTGATCTAGGAGCCTTATAGCTTCTTAGCTTGGCTGTCAACTCACTGTGTGACCTCAGTTGCGTTCCTTGATCTCTCTGGGCCTTACCTCCTCCACCCAGGAACACATGGCACCTATTGTTGGGAGTCCTGAATCAGGTGGCTTTCTGCCCTCTGTTTTGCCTCTGGGGTCTAGGTGTCCCCTGTGTGAACCAGTATCCATTGTTTGCACTCATTTCTATCCCAGCACCTCCTATTGGGGATTCATGAGCATCGGTGAAAGCTTGGGTGGAGTGGAAATGGGAGCCTGAGTTTCTAAAGGTATCCTGTGGCCCACCCTACCCCTGCTATACTCAGATAACCTCCTCCTGGAAACGTGACTCTGCATCTCTCCCTCCCTCCCTCCATATGGGTTTGACTCAGCAGAAACCTCTGACCCTCACCATGGCCCCGGTGCTGGCCTCTGTGGGCAAAGTGGAGGCCACATGGTTGTGTCTGCATGGGCCATGGGGAACGGCTGGGGCTGTGCATGTTATGGTAGTGAGACCCAGAAACATCAGCCAAGCCCACTCTTCTGGTCCTTTTGGTTTCAAACATGGACCATCAGCACTGGAAGTGATGGATCTTAGATAATTCTGGCTATTTTATAAATGGGGAAACTGACGTCTCACGAGAAAGCCAGGACCCTGCCCTATTTAGGTCACACAGCCAGTGTCAGAACATCGATGTCTGACATTGAACCAGGCCACAGAAGGAGAAGATTCCCATGGGCCATTTCCTATACACCCGCTTCCTTAGGCCTCTCTTTGCCCTGTATCCTTTAATTTTCTCATCCTTGCAGTGGGAATCCTTGAGAAACCAAGGGGGCTGAGTTCTCCTGTCTCCCCCACTAAGTGTGTGCCTATTAGGGTAGTCGGGATGACGGGCCAGGTCATACCACAGCTACTTGACAGGCAGGTGAGACCTTTTTCCTGGGTCATCTCCTGAGGAGATGAGCCCTCAGTGGGGCCAGGGTTCCCACTGAACCAGGAGGACAAGTAGGGAGCAGACCAGGTCCCTGTCTCCCACTGCTACTTTGTGTACACACATTTGTATGGTTTGTTTTTAGGTTCCCTGCAAAAACCAAGCTTCTTTTTCTATCCTTAGTGGAACTTGCTGTGGCTCTTCTAGCAGGCAGGAAGGCAGGCAGCAACCTGGGGAGCAGGCAGTTCCCAGGGGCCTGTAAAGCAAATGGTAGGACCTTATACTTAAACCCCTGTAGAAGGATAATCCAGACTCTCCTGTCTTGCTTCTCCACATAACTCTGGATACATACTGGTTATATTTTAGGGAACCTGAGTAGGAAGGACTTCCCCCAGGCTGCAGGGGAGAGAGGTTGAGCCAAGTCTGTTGTAGGTGTTAGTTATCCTCTGACCTACCCTTGCAAAGGCTAGGAAGGAGGTGAGGGGGTTCCTGAGTTTGTATAGCCTCACATCTTGTCCAGCCTTCATTCTTTCCTGGTTGGTGGCAAGGGCATCTACTCGTTGAATGTGGGGATTGTTGTGTGGACATTTGTCCTCAGGGAACATCTTTGGCAGGTGCTGTTGGCTGTATATGTGTACACATGTGCACTTCTATACTGGTGTCTCTGTGTGCTCAGAGAAAGGAGAGAAGTGGGATGTGTGGGGATGGTAAGGTTCATGTTGACCTTTGTGGCCCTAGGGAGAGATTTAGCCCCTGATATCTATAATCTCTGCCCATTCTCATACCTTTCCTGGGTTCCAGCTGATATTTGTGTGTGCCGGTGGGGAAACTGAGGCAGACAGGGTCAGGCCTGGCCCCAGGGAGTAAGGTGACTAAGGTGATAGCTGGATTGGGGTGGAGGTGGTAATATCACCTGGGTCTAGCTGTTACCTCTTAAGAGCCTCACCTTTACCCCCCTAAATGTGTGATCTTGGGCCAGCTGTGCTTTATTTCTATATCTCAGTATCCCTCCTGGGTAAAGTTAGGAGTGTTTCGGTGAGGATCGAATGAGTTAGAGTGTGAAAAGTCTCTGTTGGAACCACTTGTAGTATTGTACTAAGGGTTTCCAAGCCCTGTTGGGGATGAGAACAGAGGTGGGGTCGAAGGGGACCCCCTTCCAGCTGGACTCTGGAGGGGAGAACAGGTGCAGATTGCCCACAAGTGCAGCGTCAGCAAGAGGAGGAGTTTCAGTTTCTATCAAAACAAGTTTCTGAATTCCCCTACCTCTACAGGTCCATTGGGTCCCTCTCCCTCCCACCTCAGGCCCCTCCACAGGGAATCCAGCCTGGCCCCCGCACCATGTGCCAACCTTCTGGGAGGAGGAGGGCTTTTTGGAAGAAAGAGGTGGGGCTAGGAAAGTCAGAAAAGCTAAGCCTTGTTGAGTACTTACTGTGTTCTTAGCTCTGTGCTAGATGCTTTTCCTGCCTTATGTCATTGAAGAAATCCTTCTAGTCTCCCTTGTGTGGGGTGTACTGTTACTATTTTTCTTGGTTCAGAGATGCACATTTTCTTCCACATTAATGGTTCCTTAATTAGGGTACATCTTATTAGTGTGGTGGGGTTCTCCCCAAAAAGCTGTAATTAAATATATGTTATGTCATATCAGTGGCATCATAGGAGATGTGATATTTTACATTTTACAGATAAGTGGAGAAGTGTCATAACTTGCCCATGTTTCAAGACCGTGTTTTGTGAAGCCTGTATTATTAATTTGATACTAATTTTGTTGCAAGAGTTTTGTGCTAAGTTCACAGAAGGTAGGCTTCTGGACCTTTGGATTCAGTAGAGAACCAGTCCTGCTTGCAAGAGGAGGGGCAGCCTAGGCTCTGCATTTGGGGCTTTCCTCTGGCTGAGGAAGTGCAACAGAAATGAGGAAGGGCTTAATAAGCAGTCCCAGCAACATTCTGGCTGACCTGTGGGTAGCTGGCAATGTGAAGGAGTCATCGTCCTCACGACAAATGGGGCTGCTGTTTCTTGACCACCTCTGTGCCAGGTGCTTAAACCTGTCATCTTGACAGCACCCTTTGAGAGGAAGAGGAGTTTACTATCCCCACTTTATGGATGAAGACATCTCAGCCCAGAGAGGTTAAAGGCCTCTTCCAGTGTCACACAGCTAGGAGGCAGCAGAGCCTTTCTGCCAGACAAAGGAGTCAATGTCAGGGAAGTGGAAGCCTCTGGGGGTTCTCCCCTAGCTCCCATTCCTGTCCCAGAGTCTCCCCTCTTTTCCCCATTTTTCTACATCTGACATCTAGCTCTCACTGATAGAACTCCCAGGCCTAGAAATGACTGTTGACCCTTTCATAGGAGATAGGTTTTCTCCAGCACCTCAGCCTATCTCCCTGAACCTGGCAGGCCGACCCTGATTTAACCCCTTCACTCCCATCTCAGTTCCTGTTTACTACAGCTGCCTAGAGCACTGCCTCCCAGCGCCCCAAGCTCAGCCTACAGAAATAGCTCCTGAAGCAGCTCAACTGTGCAGCCTCTGTGGTCCTGGCTTCTAAGAAAGGCAGCAGCAGGGGGCCCCCAGCCTGTGCACAGGACATGTGACTTGCTGGAAGTGCTGCTGGGGGGGCGGCGGGGGAGATTGTGGCCACAGAACCCACATCCTTGTTTACATCGGTGAAGGGGCTACCCCTTCCCGCCTTCACATCCCCCACACCCCCTCACCCTTCAGGTCTCTTCGCCTCCAAGAGGACTTGAGACAGACATGAGCCCCATTTTCTATCTCACAGCAGCCTTTCTTTCCTTATCTTACAGAACCCTCCAGGGAGGGAAGGGGAGGGCAGTGAAGGCGTTCTTCTGACAGTCCTGCAGAGAGGTAGACTGATGGTCGTGGAAGAACTCTGGAGTGTTCCCTGCGTGATCTGATTCTACCCCAGTTCCTCAGGGAGATCCCATAAGACCAGTGGTCCTCCGGGGAAACAAAGGGAAATTCCCTCTTCATTGTTTCAACCAGTGAAAATCAGACTTGCCTAATCTTCAAGCCCATTTCAATTTTCACAGGGAGAAGAGCTCCCTGGCTCCCCCAGCCTATCCATCTGCTCAGCAAACTTTTCCTGATTTCCTTTACTGTATCGGGCCCTGAGCTGGGGGTGGACTTAGGTGTGACTGCCCTCTGCCTTCAGTGGGAGCCCAGTGTGATCGGGCAGAAGTCTGAGCATACCTTTGAGAAATCTGATGAGAGAGGTCCCCTGGAGGGGGAGGAGCTGTGTTAAAGAACGAGCTGATGTTTGAGAAGTAGGCAGCTGAAGCGGATGGGAAGAGCATCCTGAAGAGAGGGGACGGCATGTGTGAAGATCCTGAAGCGAAGCAGAGAGAGCCTGCTTCCTTCTCGCCTTAGTTTGACCAAACCCCACGACGCCTGGACCGTTTGGGCCGCAGGCTGCCTTCCTGAGTTAAGCTGAAGTTACTTGCATGTATGTCTTATCTTTCTCACTAGGCTGTGTGCTCCTCAGAGAGAGGGGCAGGATTTTCTCACCTTGGTTACCTTCATGGTACCCCACATTCAGGCCTCACTGTGGAGAAGGAGACTCTAATTTACTGAGTGACTACTCTGTCCCAAGCCCAGTGGTAGTCACTTCATACCCATTATCTCATTTAATCCCCACAAAAGGCCTGACAGGTTGTTATCCACCTTGGTCTAATTTTACCATTGAGGCATATAAGGCTCAGAACACTCAGGTCACTTGCCTCTGGTCACTTAGCTCACCTAGTATCTGGCAGATTGGACTTACAGCCCCCCCCCCCTTTTTTCTTTTCCTTCTTTTTTAACCTAGAAAGGCCATGCTGACTCTTGGCAATCAGGAAAACTGAATTCCACAGTTGACTCTGTTACAGACCTTTGACAAGCCACAAACTCTCCCTGAGCCTCAGTTTCCTCATGTGGAAAGTGAGGTGGCAGTGTGGAATTGATGGTACTCAAGGCCACTTATGAGACTTAGAATGTTATTGATTTGTCTGAGTGGCCAGGCATGTCCTAGACAAAGTCATCTGCCCAAGAGGCCTGTGGTTGTGTTCTTCTTACCTGTACTCTCTTGTTCTTCAAGTCAGTCCGTGTCTGCCTCTTTTCCTACGACCCCATTCCAGCCTACAAGGACAAGAATTCTCTAGGCCTTAGGACAGAAAAGGGCATTTCCCTGGTCCCCTGCCCCTTCTCCCCCAAGGATATTCTGTGACTCAAGCTGGTTCTCTGATGGCAGCTCTGACCCCAGCCTCTCCTTTCTTCTGTCCCCACAGCTGATCAGGTATATGGAGACCAGGACATGCATGAGGTTGTGCGAAAGCACTGCATGGACTATCTGGTAAGACCTTGGGGAAGTCTTGGGGTAGGGGCAGGGTGGGAGGTCTCCTCTCCCCACAGACCTTGACCTCCCAATCTATTCTGCAGATGAAGAATGCTGACTACTTCTCCAACTATGTCACAGAGGACTTCACCACCTACATTAACAGGAAGCGGAAAAACAACTGCCATGGCAACCACATTGAGATGCAGGCCATGGCAGAGATGTACAACCGTCCCGTGGAGGTGTACCAATACAGCACAGGTACTTCTGCAGTGGGTAGGTGAGGGACTGCTGGCGCCCCATCTGAGCCTGCCCTTCCTGGCCTACTGTGGATACTCCCTCCTTCTCTTTCTCTGCAGAGCCCATCAACACATTCCATGGGATACATCAAAATGAGGACGAACCTATTCGTGTCAGCTACCATCGGAATATCCACTATAATTCAGTGGTGAATCCTAACAAGGCCACCATTGGTGTGGGGCTGGGCCTGCCATCATTCAAACCAGGGGTGAGTGGGTCCCTGTGCCCAGGATGGCTGCTGGATATAGGGATCAGAAACCTCTGCTGGAGTCTCTGCCCTACAAGGGCAAGAATTCTACGGGCCTTAGGATAGGAAAGAGCATTTTTCCCCTAACCCACAAAAATGTCCTATCTCCTCCCGGGGTTTCCCCTGAGGTCTCACTTCTATAAAATTAAGGTGTTGCCTGAGGTGATCTCTCGGGGCTCATTCTGTGGTCTCAGCTTGCCTGTCTGTGAGCTGGCTCACCCATCTTCTATGCCTTTTGAGGGCTGGCATTTTAGGCTATGGAAGTCCTGTTTGGGAACAGTGAGCCAGGGCGTGGTCTGGGTGTCTTGGCATGGATCTTCCTCCCAGACCCATAGCAGTTACAGACAACTGTGGTCACAGAGACCTGGGGTGCAGGCCTGGCCCCACCACTTACCTGCTGTGGGACCTAGTGTAGATTGTATAAGTACTCTGGGCTGGAAGCTTGGCTGATACAGAAAGCACCTCCCACTGGGCCTAGGACCTAGTAGGTGTTTAGAAGGAGGCAATGCATTTTCCCAGCATACACTGGTAGATTTTCATTCTTTCTCTCTTATAAATAGTCATCTTCTGGGGATTTTTGTATTGTTTTGTTTTGGGTTTTTTGTTTTTCTTTTTTTTTTTTTGAGATTGTTGTCATGGAGGTAATTATAATATCCCAGAAAGAAAGATATGAAACTAAATAGGATAGTGACAATGAAGGGGGGTGGAGGGGGAAGAATAGGAAAAATGGAAAAATCATTACAAAAAACAAATAGAACCTAGTGACTTGGCATGAGTGGATATTTATTAACAGTTATTATTCCAAAGCCAGGAAAGTGAGAAACATGGTGTATCA
>CAUYSK010097746.1:0-18384 GCA_963575035.1 Avahi laniger | reverse complement strand
TTTCTTTCTAATGATTTTTAGGTACCAAAATTCTTGAGGCTCAAATAAAACCATGGTTCATAAATATAAAGGTCTTTGATTCATATTTTATTCTTTTTCTTTGAGACTCATTCCTTGCACATCCCAGGACTTGGTGTCCTCACTGCCAATATCCTGCTTGAAGCCAAGCCAAGGCCCTGAAAACTCATTTTATTTGCTTGCTTTTTATGGGAATTACAGGGGGCCTGGTCTAGATAATTACCTAATTCTAACTCTAAAAATACCTAGGGCTTGGGGGCAGGGAAGAATATATGGAGAGTAAACACTCATAGTGATCTCTACCCCAAGGAAGGTAGGAGCTCATGCAAATACTCACAGCAGAAGAACAAACTGCCGTGGGTTTCTACAGCAGGCATCATTTTCATGCTTTTTGTGTCTACACATGGGCCACTATATGTATGTGAGCAACACAACAGTGAATGAAGCATAATCATCAACTTAGCACAGGTCAAATCAGCCTCATGGACTGTGAGTCATTTCTGAAACTCACCAAGACAAATCACTGTATCTGCATTTTCCTCCCTGGCTCTGTCTCTCCTGCTGTGCTCTCCTGACCAGACTGATGGGGGGAATGGAAAATTTCAAACTGAAGAGGTTCTTTTTATTTCTTCCCCCTGCAGTGCTAAGTTTTACCAAAAAAAGTATAAAAAAGAAAATAAGTATTCTTTCTTTCCACAGCAAAGAAAAATATTAAACTTGTATGACTGTTATAAATATTACATGTTCAGGGCACCAGTACCTGTATGTCTCTACTTTCCAAGACGAAGTTGGAAGTAACCCTTTTGCTGCTGCTGTTGAATTTTAGACTGGACACATCCCCAAGGGCAAGGTCACACCTAAATTTTTGTTTGTGTGTTTTAGCAAGAAATTTGATAAGAAGACTCCAACTATGCTTATTTTGAAGGTGTCAGCAATTAATTGAAGATCATTTTCTGTTTTATAGCCTCTGAGCATAAATCCATGTATTTACATTTAATTTGTATCTCATCAAATTCTGTGGTACAACCACATAAGTTTATATGCGTCTATATTCTGATGTCTTTAATAATCACATGATGCTTTTTTTCAAATAGGATTTCTCCCTGCAAGTACACTTTTTCACCTCCCATGATGAATCAAATGGTGCTACATTCACACTATGTTTATGTTACTTCGGTACTGTACCGTGGTTTCAGTATGTCACCAATGCCACAGATTCGGCAGAATAAAGTCACCAGAATATCAAAGAGAAAAGGTCAGGCTCTCAATTTGGTGTAGTCACAAACAACATTGGTAATTAGCCAGCAGAGAAAAGATGTGAATAAAATTCAGGACAGGAAGCAGCTTCTCAAAGGATCATTAATTTAATCAGAGACGGGGTCCCTAACAGAAAGAATGAAAACCTGTAGATGTCAGAAACTAAACTCCAACTAAACTAAACTAAACTCCATGTTTCTTTTCGTCATCTTCATGAGTAGAAAATAAGTGAACTTCTCCCTTTCATTGTAGAGTGAGAAAATGGTAGAATCAGAGGTTAGACGATGCAAAGCTGCCTCCAAAGAACACCTGAAAGCTGCCAAAGCCAATAGTCCAAGTTGAGATTGATCTCAGAAGCGCCAGCCAGTATTCTCAATCTTGAGACTAGATATGGCATTGTTCCTCCTTGAGCAAAACAATGATGCTTGCTCTTCCATCTCTGCCTCCATCTCCTCTCTATCCTGGGTTCTCGCCCTGTGGTCAATTAATCTATGCTGTTGTCCACCTCTACCTAATCGGTAGCATCCTAGAAACGCCTCTAACGGCACACAGTCCCTACTGACAGAATAGCCTATTTCCCTTCAGTACAAAGAATTTTATAGTAACTGTGAATATTCACATTTGCAAAGCTGCTCTGCACTTTGCGTTATGGTTATTTTTGTAGTTCAGTAGCTACCACAGTTTCATGCACGTGATAGGCCCTCATTAGCTCTTTGCTGAATAAAATGAAAGGGTAAGTATCACCCTCTCACATAAGAGAGGTAGCATGGTTCGGCTGAAAGAGGAAAGAATGCAGAGCCTTAGAGGTAAGCATCTCTGGATTAGAATCACAGCCCTGCCACCCAGAAGCTGTTGACCTTGGGTGGCCTACGTGACATCTCTCATTTTGGTTTCTTCATCTCTAAGACTTGGATAACGAAGCATACCTTGCAGTTACGAAATAAGACTTAGACATCATTAATGAAAATAAATTGCCTGGAGAATAACAGCTGGTTAATAAATGGTGCTGGTGGGGTGCTTATTTTTAAGAGGTATAAGAGGACATCTGAGATGGCTTTCTTGCAACCTGGTGGAAACTGTCCATCTGACTCAAGCTTATTTCTTTCTAGACAATTGAAGAATAGTTTTAACTATATGTAAAATATTTCTAGAATTCCAATGATGGGGTTTATTTTAAGCTTTTGGAAGTTTGCCACAGTATAACAAGTCATAGAAGCATAAATCTGTCTCTTTCCCCCATAAATCTCTCATGTTTTAATTCTCAAGGTGAAGGTTCTAATCAAACTTAGTTGATAGGATTTGTTTTTGTTTGCCCTATTTCCCCTGGCGTGAAGGTTGTCCTTTGGTTTAGAAGGACCAACCTCAGCTCCCAAGATGATCAAAGTGTGTATAAAAACCATAGATCTTTCAAGTACCTAATGATCCTTCATTGGAAAACCTTTGCAGTAGCTGGTGTGGCATTGTTTATACTACACATCCTCGTGATGAACTCCCCTGTGAGTTAGAGAGTGAGGATAGCTCCTTTTTTTAAGAACATAGTGGCCAATGAAAGTTAGCCCAACCATCTTGCTTTGTCTGATTGGCCAGCTGAAGTTGATTGAAAAAGCACCTGGGTCCCACCCAATTTGGGCTGCCCCTTTCCACAGCCTCCTTCTGAAGCTGCCTTCTACTGGGATTTTCCCATTAGAGATGGCATTAAGGAAGCCAGAGCTCTGCAAATAGATTTTCACATTTATGGCTTCAAGGCCTAACTATTCTTAGAAGTTTCTAACGAGACACCATCAATTCCATTAGGTTGTATACTCTACAGTAAGTGATTTAGAGAAACGAGCAAATAAAAGCCATTAGCTCTTCAAAATACATCATAATTCACTTGCAATGTAGGCAACGCTGCATTCCAATAAAAAGCTACTTCGTTTACTGTGCCCAGGGGCCTAGGTGCCATCTCCTCTGTCCTCACACTGGCCCTAAGTGGAGGAGTTTAGTTCCCCACATTATACATCAGAAAAGTGAGGTAGATTTCCAATTTATGAAAGTCAGACATTTTATAAGTGGGAGAGTCAGGATTTGAACCCAGGTCTGTCAGACTTTTATCTCTTATGCCTGAGATCTGAGGACACCATGAAGACTCCTGCACAGTACTTATCTTTGAAAAGCTCACAGGCTTCTATGCATCCATGATGATCATGTATGGCCAGATGCAACACCATGACAACGTTCATGTATGTAAATGGCTTTGGAAGTCCAAAGGGAGGGTTCATGGAGGAAGTAGTGTGCCAGTCAGACCCTAAGGAATCAGTCAGAATTTTCCAGTTTTGTGTGCCTTCTGGGTATCAGGCAGTTTCAACTAAGGGTAAACACTGGCAGAAAATTGGGGTGCAGATAGGGCATGAGGTTAGGTATTCCCCCACCCTGTGTTTTGTTCGCTGTCTCTAACATCGGCTGCATATCATCTGCAGTCTAACTCTCAAGGGAAACAGCTCTTTCCCCTGTATCCCAGTTATGATGGGTTCCAGTTCCTACCAGGTGGCCTTGGACCCTGTCTTTTCGCCTGCAGCACCAGTGTTTGTAGCAGCTGCCCACTGTTAGTAATTTCTAGGGTGCCCATTGTTCCCTAGTTGTGGTCTCAGCTCCTCAATCATCTGTGTAACCAATTTCCTGTATTATAGGTATTTCTGCTTGAAATACCTAGGGTAGTTTTGTTTATTTGACTGCACTCCGGCTGGTGCAGAATTCAAAACTATAAAATTGATACATTGTTTTATATTTTTTAAAACCATATTGGAAAGAACACATCAACACCTGAATATATATATACACACATACAACATACACACACATACACAGACACACATATATATATTTTAGGAGAGAAGAACTGTTAGGAGCAAAAATAGAAGACAGAGATTCTGATTTTAGGCTACGAGACCCTGTTTGTTCTTTACATCGAGCCTGCAGATTTGGTATTTGGTGTGGAGAATGTTACACAGTGTTAACACTTCATTGAAATTCTACCCATTCTCTGTTTTGAACACAGATAAATGGGCAAAGCCCCAAGCTAGGTCTCCTGGAAGAAACGTTCAAGATTGTAAGAGAAGCAAATCTACATTACAATGTATTATTATTATTATCTGATATTACATTATAATCTAACATAGGAACAGTAATTACAGCTGGAGAGCAAAATGCCATTTTGTGCTTTTTTAAGAAAGTGGAGTAAAAAGGAAAGCAAGAACTTATCGTTTCCTGTCTGTCTGTGCATAGACTGTGGCAGCAGGTCCCACGGCCTCTGTCATCCTCTGCTGTCTAAGCAGCTTCAGACAGGCAGGTGTCCCTGCAGAACAAGCGGAGTCTTCTCATTTGCACGGTGGCTTTCCGCCTCCCTGTAGGTGATGGAGAGACATCTCTCCACCTCTGCTCAGAAGGTACTAGAATTTACTTGATGTTCTTTTGTGGACCTGAAGAGGAGGCTCTCCTTTCTTTCTAACTTCCGCGGGAGGTGCTGAGATGCCATCCTTATGCTGGTTTCTCCTCCTGTCCGCCCCTCCTCCTCTTCTTTAAAAAAACACCCACACACCAGGTTCATCCAGACCCCAGCCCACGGGGGACTCTGAAATGTGCCCCATCAATCAGCCTGGAGTGTGGTGTCCCCACTGGCTCTTTCTCGCTGTGATAGACGCTCACACCCCTGTCAGCTGGTCTGTCCCTGTTCACACACGTCTCCTCACCAATATCTAAGGGCCTGTGTTAACTTAAAACTTTATAGACACAACAAGGATTAGTAGAGAACGACGGTATCTATTTATCAGTGCAATGCGTGAGTGTGTGTGAGAGTGTATGTGCAGTATAAAGAAAAAGCCACAATAATATTCCACGAAAATAGTGTGCGCTTTAACTACTCATCTTCTCTCATAAGTGAACTGCTGTAGCATCTTGTCTGAACTCTCTTTGAAACCTGGTTCTTCTGTCCCCATGGCTTGCATTCTGCACCCTGCCCCGACTTACGTCCCACGGCGAATCCTGCTCACTAGTCACACACGCCATTTGTGAGTGTCTTGCCCATGGCTATCAGACTTCAGTATGTGCAATTGTTTTATGAATGGGTAGATTAAAGATTAAGAGCAAAGATTTTAGGACGAGGCAAACCAGGCTCGAATCCTACCTAGCTCTGCTATCAACCAAACAATGGACCTTGGAAAAGTTATCCTCTTAAGCATCAGTTTCCTCATTTGTTAACAATAAATAAATAAATGAAAATAATAGTACCTCCTCAAAGCATTATATAGGTTAAACAAAATCATGGATACAAAATGCACCATGGCTGGCCCATGGTAAAAACGTACTGCAGGAGAGCCGCTGCTACTAATACTCAGTAGTGTCAAGGAGCGGGCTAACCCCTCAGCCAGGTAGGAGATTCCTCGCTGCTCCGTGATCCCGTGAGTGCTGAAGCTGACCTCCCAGGGCTGAAGACTCAGGCAGCTGCAGTCGGTGCCTGGGCCCTGCCTCCTCCGCTGCTGTGGGCATGGGAGGCTGCTTAAGCGACCTGCCTGAATTTGGTGGGAGGAGAGATTCCTGAAACCATATTCACTTGATTCAAAAGTTGTTTCTGTCACTGGGATTGTCTCTGTCTTCTTACCAAGTTCCTGAATCCATTTACTGTTGAACTACTCTATTCATGCTGTGTGAAGGCCACTCACGTATGCAGAGTGGTTGTAAAAACAATAAGGATTTCAGGGTCTAACAGACTCGAGTTCAAATCCCCGTGCACGCATTTCTACATCTTGTAACTTGGAATGATTCATTTCAGTCTTTATATCTTATTTTCTTTATCTGACTCATATAGTGGTCTGGAAGCTAAAGTTTAATGTAAAAAATCTAGTCCAGTGCTACCATTTCCCAGGTGCTGAACAAGTGAGATATGATATCCCAGTAAAACCCTAGGTAATATGTGTCGAATTGGATAAGGACTCCTTCTCGGCCAGCTTCCCCCCACATTTCTGTCTGTAATGAACAAGGTTAATTTCAAACATGCTAACTTCTCTATTGTGAAAATTTATGAGACAGTTCCTAGAATCACATGTTCTTACATGTCACCTTGTTTCCTGAACTCCTCTTTGATCCAGGCCTAGGTATCTTGTATAGAGAAAGGACAAGGGGGGAGATCCCCCGAATGGACGAGTACACATTAGTTGATATGGGTGAGTACATCTCCCAGTGGAGTCTGATATTGTTTGGTTTGTAAAAAAAAGTCCAAACTTAGTTTATGTATTCCTGAAATCAGTGTCTTCCTTATTATTTCCATCATTAAAAGTCTGATTCTTGTCTTAGTCAGTTTGGGCTATTGTAACTAATTACCATAGACTGGATGGCTTAAACAGCAGACATTTTTTTCTCACTGTTCTGGAGGCTGGGGAGCCCAAGATAAAGGTGCCAGCAGGTCTGGTGTCCGGTGAGAGCCCCCTTCCTGTCTGTAGACGGCCACCTTTATGCCGTGTCCTCACACAGCTGAGCGCAGAGAGAGCAGGCTGTTGAGTCTCTTCTCATAAGGGCACTAATCTCATTCAAGAGGGCTCCACCCTCATGACTTAATCACCTTCCAAAGGCCCTGTCTCCTAACACCATCGCATTAGGGGTTAGTATTTCAAAACATGAATTTGCAGGAGGATACAAATATGCCAATCCATAACAATGCCTAACAAGAAGGACGTGACATCACCACGTTAATGAACTCAGTTTAATGTTTTCCCCAGTTTATAGAGGAAAGTTAGATAATCTAAATGTATATTAAAACAAGAAATCCTTTCCTCTCACATCATATTCCACTGGTGACAAGAAAGAAAATAATTTATTCTCAAACTTTTTTCCTGAAACCATTTGGGATGAAGAAAAAGGAGAAGTGGGAGGCAGAAACTAGTGAGGAAGAAAACAAGGCCAGAGAAAACAGGGAGTCTGACTTTGAAAGATTGAAAGCTGGAGGAATAAGGACAAAAAGGTGTAATTTGTGGTAAGAGCAAGGCAAAAAAAATTGGGACAGCCATTTTTATCCATGGACCAATGTGGTACTGACAACTTGAATTTGAGCAATCGTTTGTTGATTGACTGATTGATCGATTAATTCATTCACTCATTCAAAACCAGATAGAGTTCGCCTGCCATGCTGGGGCTCTGTTTTAGTGTCAAGAAGGAGCTAATACTCCCCATCTGCATTCTGGTGGTGGCTCTGCATGACCCATCTCCTGACAGTCCAGTGGTTTAAAGCAAGCAGTTTCTGAATTTCGGATTTACAGGGAAGAATGGTTTCAGATTCCTTGCCTCAGTGGTCACTATTTTTGTCTGAACATTCTTATTTCTTGAGAATCATGCGTGAGAATGAGACACAGTCTGTGAGGTCACACAGTCCTCCCACATGTTTTGTTTTTGGTTAAGTTGTTCAGTAAGAATGAGAATGGTGCCACCAACTATGAAGCATGATTGTGTAAGACGCCCATGTGGGGATCGGCACAATGAAGACAATAAACCTTCCCAATCGTGCGTTCTGCAACCGCCTCTTAGGATGGGTTATTGGCTTGGTTGGTGATACACAGCCACGGGAAGGGAGAAGCTGGGCTACTGCTCTGTGAGGATCTAGTTAAGGGGCCAGGAATCTCCATGCATGCCACTCCTGCTCAGAGCTCTCTGCCCAGCAAACAGAATTCTCGACAGTGCGATTGGTTTTTATCTGCCCTGTTTACGTCTTTTGACAGACTTTTACCTGCTTTTTAATGATGACCTGGTAGAGAATGCTTCCAGATTCGCCAGGGTTTTGGGGTTCTTTGATTGTGATGTTAGGATAATAGTGAAGAAGATTCCCTTAAATTAGTCATGGAATCCCATTTGGATTCCACACACTTTGGGACATCACCTCTGCTTCCTCTTCCTGCTACTTATTTTCATATGCGTTATTGTATTCAGTCCTTTCCTGTAGGGAGTATTAGGCCCATTCAACAAACGAGGAAATTGAGCTTTAGAGACTTTAGGTCACTCATCTCAAAGTGTCCTCTGAGGCCAAGTCAGAAGCTTTTTCCAGCACAATTAGCTTTCCATTTTAAACAGAACGTGAGCAATGTAAAGGATGGGCTATTCGAGGTAATGGCGGCTAAACCCCTGCTTTTGGGGCCGCAGAAACAAAGGCCTATTGAAGTTCAATGAGGCGAGTGTGGATCACATCCTCCACACTGGCACAGCTGAATAAGAACCTGCTCTCCTGGGTCTCAAACTCTGTTCATTAGTAGCTGGTACATATCCTTTCCTTTCATCACCTGCTTTTAATAGAAATGTTATTTATTTTATTCAGGAAGTTCCAAACAAATGCTGGAAGATTTAACCTCAAAATGGAAGAGGAAAATTGAGACCCTCTCCTACCCAAACATGAGAAAATTGTTCGTTTTAGATTTACTGCCATCTTGTCTCTAGTTTAAAAATCAGTAAATTACAGCCTGTGGGTCAAATATGTAGCTGGACACCTGTTTTTTTTAAATAAAGTTTTGTTGGAACACAGCCGTGCCCATTTATTTATATATCATAGCTATAAATGCAAAGTAGTTGTGACTGAGATTATAAGGCCCACAAAACCTAAAATATTTACTATTTGGCCCTTTACAGAGAAAGTTTTCCATCCCTTGCTTTATTTTATACCTACTGTTGCCCTAGAATTTTGAATGTATGCTCTTTAATGAGTTTGTTTTCCCTCACAGATAATAACGTATGGTGGAGATGTTATCAAATCCAAAATCCAAAGGTCCAGATGTTTCTACTGGGCTGAAACCTGAATATGTTAAATCTAGACTTTTCTTCACCTTAGAGAGCAAATTAAAAATAAGGTTCAACTATCTAGACAATAACACACCACCTTTTCAATGTATTTTTTTTTCTCCCACAAAACAAGAAATATAACTCTGTCAGCAGCTCAATAAGCCAAAATATGATGAATGAACAATCAAGGAATATATACATATTTTATAGAATATTCTTGATGATTTGAATTTTACCTAAATCCAGCCGTTCTTCAAGTGTGAGTTCTTATTACAGTTGGACAGAAATAATGTTTTATCTACAGTCAAGTTTTCTTCTCTAAGAGTCATCTGGCTTGCATTTCTGCTTGTATACATTGAAAACAAAAAGGCAAACAGAGCAAAACACACACTAGATTTCAGCTGAGTTTTGCTTGCTTTGAGCCATGATGGTGGTTGTCTAATTATTTAGCACATTTATCTCACATAATTAAAAACAGATAAAGCAGAAATTAGTTGCTAATGTAAATGTTGCCATAGAAAAGAGAATGTTTGTATCTGTGAGGAGCATATCACATTAACTGTGACAGATGTAGCCATTACCTTCCAAACATTCATTCCCATTTTCCACAGATGAAAGTTGCTGCTGCTCAGGGGCTGTCCAGCCAGGAACTACAATTCCAGTACCCGCTTTTGTGCTCCCTTCCATCTGGGCAGATCTTATGACCTGTTGCTGACAATGGAATGAGAGAAGTGATGTGTGTTGCTTTCGAGCTGAGTGGTGAGAAAGCAGCTGTGCCTTCTTCACTCTCTCTGTCCACATCTGGATGGATGAGAAGGATGAGAGGTTCTGAGGGTGATGGGGCCACAAGAGAGAAGGAGCAGAGTTCTCCAATCTTGTAGCATTAGGCTGTCTGTTGCACCTCCCAGTCAGAGAGTGGATGAACAAGACACAAATGTCTGTGTGCTAAGCCACTGAGCCATGGGGGGTTATTTGTTACAGTATCTAACATTAATTAATTTGCTAATCCATAATTCTCCCTTTTTCTATCACGGCACCTTCCTAAGGTGAACAATTCCCAGTGCAATGGTGCTCACCCACACAAATTTACCCTCTTGTGAATGGATACTTCACATTTCTGAGCAATTCTACTCTTTGTGTTCTTTGTTAATCGGCCCTGAAAATGATGCAATTGTAGAGCTGAAAGGAATTTTGGAGATTACAGTCCAAACAACGTTTTTCATAGATAAGGAAACTGAGTTTTACAAATGATATCAAGCAATGTGATCGAGGTCCTATTCCTAATCAATGGCAATTGATGTAGCTCTAGATCGCAAGAGTCTTGATTCCCCAAAAATTCCATTTCGTTTTCTTAATTTCTCCATGGCATGCATTTTAAAGCTATGTTAGTTTATACTTGAAATTATGTTAGCTCTTGAGGTTGGAGAAAACATAATATTAGTATTAAGGCAGGAAGTAGGCTCATGTGCCTATGTGACATCTTCCAGCTGTGCAGTTATCTACAAGCAGAATTTTTCAAACATGAATATATTTGGAGATAAATACCGTTGTTAGTTTTGTAATGAATTATTTAAAATGACATATTATTATTTTTTGAACCACATAGCATTTATTTAAGTTTACCTCTCCTTTGTCTCTGGAGTAGAGAGCTCCCAGGTGGGGTGAATTTGTCAGGCTGAAAACTGCATTAATGTAATTTGCCAGAGAAATTGGTAAGTAAGAAGGGATGCTCACCAAGGGACGTGTCTTAAAGTCAGAGAGTCTGCTTTGGGTAGCTCAATCATGTATGCCAAAATGAAACTGGGACAAGTGATAGTTTCTTGGGGGCTCAGAATAGGAACCCCAATAACGAGCACTCTGTTTCCCATCTTGGTTTTGATCAAGTAGTAAAATAAAATATATCATTAAAGATTAGGCTGAAATGTCACCTTTGGGTGGAGCATTCACCATGAGGTGTGTTTGCCAAGTGGGCTCCTCATTCTCAACCCAGAACCAGGTGCAGACAAAGCTGGGCTGGGGGCAAGTCTCCTCCCCTAGAAACCAAATTGTCTCCCTGGAGGAGGAAGAGAGGTGCTGAGTGAGCGTACCACAGTCTGTAATTAACTGAGCCACTGTTGTAGGGAAAAAAAACATCAGGAGTGGGGGACCAGCATTCCCAACTAGCCAGCGGATAGTCCAGAGGGGTGAGGCTGAACATTTATTAGGTCTCTACCAATACTTGCCATTGTTCTAAGTGTTTTATGAAATGACATTGGTCATCCTCACAACCATCTTACGTTGATGCTCAATGGTCAGTGAGGAGTCGGAGCTTTCAGTCAGTAAATGAGGCAGGACCCGGCTGGCATTATTGGACTTACTTCCTCCTCTCTTACCCTCATCCTCAGAGAGATGAAATAGACTCCTTTTCAGGGCTGGCAGAACCTAAATTGGAATCTTTTTATTTTGACTAGTTACTTTTTGACTTGTTTCTAAGGCTTTGCTTTTTTCCTTGACAGATTAAAATTATTAGAGTGGGAACATGCACTTTTTACTTATTTAAGACTCAAATTCCCTCAACTATCTTACACAATTATCTTCTCTCTGTCTGTATAAAATAAACACATTGATGAGCAATGTTCAAAATGACATTGAATTTCTTTTTTTAAAAAAAAGTACATACCTGGAAAATGTCAGTTCTGCATTTTACTGTAAATCTTCATTTATAAATAGGCACTCGTCTTCCGTCTCTTGATGGTTTGACTTAATGCCATTAAAAGTAGAAGAGATTTCTCCAGCTCTCAAGTGTGCAGAACTAGGATGCATATATCTTGTTAAAGTGAAGAATAGAATACAATTCAATAATTTGCTTTATCACAGTGAAATTCTTGACTTAGTTTTTATTGCTATGTAACAAATTATAACAAACCTAATGGATTAATATAACTGTTATGTATTATTTCTCAGTATTTCTTATGGTTGTAGAACTAAGTTCCCATTTTCCTGCTGGCTATTGGTCAGGGACACCTCTCAGCTTCCAGGGGCCACCCATGTCCCCATTACTAAGTTAGAACCTCTTTCAAAACCAATCCCTCTCACACTTCAAATCTCCCTGACTTCCTCTTCTACAATCAGCCAGAGAAAAGCCTCTGTTTTTAAAAAGTTCCTGTAATTGGGATTTTTAAATTATCCACTTCAATAATCTCCATATCTTGGGGCTAGCTGATTTGGGATTTCAATTACATCTGCAAAATCTCTTTGCAACAGCACCTAGATTTATGTTATATTGAATAACCAGAGGCCAGTAATCTTGGGGTGCATCCTAGAATTCTGCCTACCACAATCCTATTTTCTTGTGACTTTTCATCTTAATGGTAAATTTCTAGATTTACTATTTAATTGAATTGTGTTTGGGTGTTTCTACCTTTCTTTGGCTGTATAAGAATTAGGGACCGTTGTTTTTGAATAGTAAGATAGGAGAATTCAGATATGTGGGATTGTATAAGGTTTCTTTGTTGTTAGTCTTTATTTTCATTTGCATTTTTCCTTCCCCCTATTCTACATACTCTGGCAGTTATTGAAAACATAGAGAAAGCTTACGAATGCAACAATTAACATGAGGATGGCACCGGAGTAGTATAGACTGGAACTCAAATCCTTGCTTCTACACTTACTTACTGTGTGGCACCAGATAAGCTACTCAGCCTTTCTGAGCCCTGATATCCTTATCTCTAAACCAGGTGATCTTTGTGAGGAGTAAATGAGATAAGTAAGTTCTCAGTGCAGTTCCCCACATACATAAGGACCCTGTAAATGGTGATTATTTTAATAGCTCATATAATAAATTTTAAGAAGACAAGTACGGCTACCCGTTGCCAGAGGTAGTCTTGGTAAAAGAAAAATAAGATGGGGGCAGATGGTGTTTCTCTGCTCGCATTTTACTGAGCCTAGAGGAGGGTGTCTTTAGGCTGCTATACCAAGAATACCATAGACTGGGTGACTTAAACAACTGAAATATACTCCCCAGAGTTCTAAAAGCTGGGAAGTCCAGGGTCAAAATGCCAGGCCATCTGCTTCTGGGAAGGGTCCTCCTCCTGATTTTCAGGACATCTTCACACTGTGTCCTCACATGGTGTAGAGAGAGATCATCTCTCTGTGTCTCTTCTTGTGGGGCACTAATCCCATTCACAAGGGCTCTGCTTTCAGGATTTGATTACCTCCCAAAGGCCCCATCTCCTGACACTATCGCACTGGGCATTAGGGCTTCAACGTGTTAATTTGGAGGTGATAAAAATATTCTGTCTATAGCAGAGGGTGAAAGTTGAAATTAGTTGTAGTTCAGGGAAAGGAACAAGAAAGAGAAAAAGATGTTCTGAGCCAAAGAGATAATCTTTCCTGCACCAAGGCCAAGAGATTTGAGAAACTCTGCTGTGTCTTCCCTGTCCGCACACACCTTCTGCCCCGGTCAGGCTGGCAGCCGGTGTTCCCGACAACAGCCCTTTGCCCACCCCACTCTGGCCTCTTATTCACATCAGCTCCTTCTGTAACACATTCATGTCCCCTACTCCCTTCCCCGGCCACCCACTCTTAGGGACACAGTATCGTGACTGTGGCGTGTGCTCGTTAGCAGCTGAAGCAGCCCACGGGCATTTCCATCTGGTCCTGCTTCTGTCCCTTGCAGGCCATGCTGCTGCTGGGATCAGGTCACTTCACTTTGCCTCATTTTCCTCTCCTTTGAAATGGGCATGCAAACAATGGTATCTACCTCATAGGGTTGTTGTGAAGATTAAATGAGTTGTAATATAGGTAAAGGGTCAGTGCCTGGCCCTTGGTAAATGCTTGATTAGCACTCACTGTTATTGTCACTCATTACCTGACAACTTAGAAAAGTTTCCTTCCATCCCTCTCTCCTCTTTCCTTCCTTCCCTCACTCTTTGTTCTTCCATTTCTTTTCTTTTCTTTTCTTTTCTTTTCTTTTTTTTTGAGGCAGAGTCTCACTCGCTTGCCTGGGGTGAGTGCCGTGGCGTCAGCCTTGCTCACAGCAACCGCAAACTCCTGGGCTCAAGCAATCCTTCTGCCTCAGCCTCCCGAGTAGCTGGGACTACAGGCATGTGCCACCATGCCCGGCTAATTTTTTCTATATATTTTTAGCTGTCCAATTAATTTCTTTCTATTTTTTGGTAGAGACGGGGTCTCGCTCTTGCTCAGGCTGGTCTCAAACTCCTGAGCTCAAACAATCTGCCCGCCTCGGCCTCCCAGAGTGCTAGGATTATAGGAGTGAGCCACCGCGCCCGGCCTATCATTTTTCTTTATTCTACTTTCTTTATCTGTATTTTGCATTTTTTTTCCCCCAGTTTACTGAAAGCTTTCCTGGGTCAAATAGTGTCCCATCAAAATTTTTATCTACCCAGAACCTGTAAATGTGACTTTATTTGGAAACAGGATCTTTGCAGATATAATCAGATTAAGATGAGGTCATACTAGATTAGGATGGGCCCTACATTCAGTATGACTGGTGTCCTTAGAAGAAAAGAGAGATTTGGACCCTGAGACAGACACATAGGGCCATGTGATAAGTGAAGCAGAGAGTGGAGTGATGCATTTACAAGCCAAGGAAGACCAAGGATTGCTGGCAATCACTAGAAGCTAGTAAGAGGCAAGGAAATATTCTCCCCTTTAGCTTTCAGAGAGAATATGGTCTTGCTGACACCTTGGTTTCAGTCTTCTAGCCTCCAAAACTATGAGACAATACATTTCTGTTGTTTTAAGCCACACAATTTGTGGTAATCTGTTATGGCAGCCCTAGGAAACCAATACAAAACCTATGTTTATTTGTCATTAGTCTTTCTTGATTTATAATATGTGCATGTGAGTCTATATATTTCCCTGAAAACTACTTTGACTGCATTCTAAAATTTTTTATTTAAAAAATTTTTGGAGACTTACCTTGCAGCCTAATACTTAGTCATTTTTAATAAATGTTACATTCGTGTTTGCAAAGAATTTACATTTTTCTGTTGAGTTCAAAGCTCTCTATATATCCATTACACTCATAGGTAGTTTATTACCATGTTCAAGGCTAGCTAACTGATAGCTGTTTCCCCTTCCTCCTGGGCACACAAAGAGGCTACATTTTCCTGGACTTTCTTGCACTTACATGTTATCTTATGACTGAGTCTTGGCCAACAGAATGTGAGCAGAAAGTATGTGTGTCACTCCAGGCTCAGCTGCCATGTGAGTCCCCATTGTCTCCCACCGTGAATGCCAAGATCTCAACACCCAGGGCCACCTTGGAAACCACATTTTGAAGCTGGCAGAGTTGTCTATCAGTCTGAACCTCTGAATGGCTGGGTGGAGCAGACAACCTTCCTCAGTATCCCATAACCAAAGACTGAACTTCACATGAAAGAGAAATCAGTCTCTGTTGTTTAAATGTTAAGCGACAGATATTTAAGAGTTTGTTACAGCTGCTAATGTGACTTAAACGAATACAATTTTGCTCTTCAGATACTCTATACCTTTGTTTTCTTGTCCTCTTGATTTGTTAGTATTTGAGGAATGTGTGTTAGTCTCTCAATTTAAATATAGGTTTACAAATTTCTCTTAGTAATTCTGTAAAATCTTGCTGTATATTTCAAAGCTATGGGTTAGGTGCATACAATCTCATAAGTGTTATTATTTCTAGGAAATTATTCCTTTTATCAATATGAAAACTATTTTTGCTAATATTTGCTAGATGTTTTAATATATTTTTTCAACTTTCCTGTATAATTTTAAAAGTATATCTTCTGTATAAACAACATATATTAACAGCTGTATTTTGTAAAAATTCAAAATGAAAAATCTGTCTTTTAGTAGATGAGCTTAACTATTCACATGCTTAAAATTATTGATATTCTTGCACTTACTCCTGACTATTTTATTTGTATTTTCCATTTATAAAATGTACATTACATAAAATTGATCATTTTATCAATTTTTATTTTATTTATTTATTTATTTGCTTTGAGACAGAGTCTCGCACTATTGCCTGGGCTAGAGTGTAGTGGTGTGATCATAGCTCACTGCAACCTTAGACTTCTGGGCTCAAGCAATCCTCTTGCCTCAGCCTCCTGAGTAGCTGGGACTACAGGTGTGAGCTACTACACCCAGCTAATTTTTTATATTTTTAATTGCCCAGCAAAATTTCTTTCTATTTTTAGTAGAGACGGGGTCTCACTCTTGCTCAGGCTGGTCTGGAACTCCTGAGCTCAAGCAATCCTCCCGCCTCAGCCTCCCACGGTGCTAGGATTATAGGTGTGAGCCACCATGCCTACTTAGTTTAAAGATCTTAACTGGCTTTATTTGCAATTCTGGAATCCGTAACAGAGAAAATGGCCTGGAAAAGGGTTAACATGTGTTCTGTGTCTTCAAAACCGCCTCACCCTTTTTGAGAACTAAAACTTATAACCCTGACTCAGGCCAGTGGTTGGAGCAGGGAGGGAAGTGTCCTTTGTTCTTTGTGCCACAGGAGACGGCTCAAGGGAATTGTCCGGGTGGAGGTCAGAAATTGTCTTAGCCAAAGATGGAATGAATCAGAACCTTTTAAAAAAAGCTTTGTACTTCTGCTCAGAAGCAGGTTGCTGGTACTTTGAGATGGTAGTCTGCCAATCTCTTCATTTGTCAGCAAATTAATAAACTTTCCTTCTTCTCAGACCATTTGTCTTTGTTCGTCTGATGCAGGCTCAGAGACAAGTGCTGAACTTTCAGTAACAAACCTGATAACGTTTCTTTCCATAAATTATTTATTTATTTGTTTTTTGAGACAGAGTCTCACTCTGTCCCCCCAAATGGAGTGCAGTGGCATCGTCACAGCTCACAGCAACCTCAAACTCCTGGGCTCAAGCAATCCTCCTGCCTCAGCCTTCCAAGTAGCTGAGACTACAGGCCCATGCCACCATGCCCAGGTAATTTTTCTATTTTTTTGTAAAGATGGGGTCTTGCTCTTGCTCAGGCTGGTCTTGAACTCCTGAGCTCAAGTGATCCTCCCTCCTTGGCCTCCCAGAGTGCTAGGATTACAGCCATCATACAGGCCGCTCTCCATAAATTAGAATGAGTATTCCAAAGAGCTGAGCAAAGGAGGTTGGATTTATGGACAGGGAAGGACTGGAAGGAGATGGAAGGAACAAAAGGCCAACTGGTCATTTCAAAGTTACTTTCCCCTAACAGAACAATAGAGAGATAACTGATTAGTTAACATAGAATACTGCAGTTAACTTTTTTGGTAAGGATTAAAGCAGAAAGAACTTCATTATCATGCTGATTGAAACTGGCCTGTTTGGAATATTGGCTGTTTTCTCTGTCTCCTGATTTCCCAGTCAGATGACAACTTACTTTGGGTTTGGTGACCTGGCTAGGTGACTTCAGTTTGGTTTTTAGCCTGGTCTGTTGGGGCCTAGTGTAGGAGCTTAGTCCAAGATAATGTCTTCTATAACTTTTATTTACCATCACCCAAATAAGGCAAAAATATCCAGAAGCAGCTTTTAAAATTTCCTTCCACTTTTTGTGGGATGTTCCTAAACACATTCACTTTGCTAACATCTGCAATTTTAGTTCCAGGTTGCTATTTTATAACTTTTCAGGAAGTTCTTATTGAGATAAAAATAAGATTTCTTAAACTCTTTGTTGACCTTTGGTTTTTGCATGCCACTATTCCTTCTTGGATTTTTGTTTTTCTTAACTAGAGTACAACATCTAATTGCTCTTTTTTGTTTTCCAAAAAGGATCTGGAGAGGAAGGAGTGAGTAAATTTTTTGACTGTATTTATGTCTGAAAATGCTTCTATGTCATCCTCACATTTAAATAATAATTGGGCTATAAAATCATAAATTTAAATGCCCCTTAATTTAGTGTTTTAAAGATATTGAACTGATATTGCTAAAAAGGTCTGATGTCATTCTTTTGTAATAGTTAAATCTGATGTTTTTTCCTTCTGAGCACTTAGAATTTCTTCTTTATCCTTGATGTCCTGAAATTTCACTATGATGAGTCCAGATGTGGATTAAAAAATTATCTATTTGTGGCCGAGAGCGGTGGCTCACTCCTGTAATCCTAGCACTCTGGGAGGCTGAGGCGGGTGGATTGTTTGAGCTCAGGAGTTCGAGACCAGACTGAGCAAGAGCGAGACCCCCTCTCTACTAAAAAAAATAGAAAGAAATTAGCTGGACAACTAAAAATATATAGAAAAAATTAGACGGGCATGGTGGCACATGCCTGTAGTCCCAGCTACTCGGGAGGCTGAGGCAGGAGGATCATTTGAGCCCAGAAGTTTGAGGTTGCTGTGAGCTAGGCTGACGCCATGGC
>CAUYSK010097745.1:0-13541 GCA_963575035.1 Avahi laniger | reverse complement strand
AAGAAGAAGAATAGAGATTCCTATGTTCCAATCGCCAAGATTCTAACGTGGTAGTTCTGGGGCCCAAGAATTCATATTTTTAACAAGCTCTTCAGATGATTCTGGTCCAGGTGCCTGATAAATTCCACTTTGAGAGAAATTGCTTTGGGGATTTGATGGGTACTTTCTGTGTGGGAAGAAATCACGATAAAAATTTCCCTATTTAAAAAGGTTGGTTATGCCACTCTTCATTTCAGTAAGTCAATTCTGAGTCTCATCAAACAACTTTCTTATGAGGACATTGAACTGTTTCCGCAATATTTCCCAGACAAGAATGCTGCTGGCCTTTGCATTTTCCTACTAATCATCCTTTTAAGTTAACTTATCTGTCTCACAGTCTTCCACTCCTAACCCCTCTGGTTCTTCTGTCCTTATTGGGTCATGCAGAATCCACTGAGGATCTCTACAGTTTCTCCTGATCTTACTTTAGGAAATAACATTTTTAAGATATGTCTCTGGCACAGCTCAGGGAGGTGGTGGGGAGGTCATAGCCAGGTGAGGTTATCTGGATTAATTAGAACCTGCCTCTTTGCACGGAAGGTTCAGACACCTGATTTTGTCAACAAACAAGACTGGATGTGGTCTGTGAGCAGGTTCACATTAACCAAGCTCATAGCGCTGGAAGCGTACAACCAGCATGCCATGCATGTGTTTACAGTTAAAAAAGGAACAGAAACATTTGCATTGGCACAGATCTCCCCACATGCAAGTGGTTTGGGAAGCCCCATTATAATCAGAAGTAAGAAATCAGAATAAGGGAAATTAAACATAAATTTGCTTTCTGAATATCCTGAGGCTGATTCATGAATCTCCACAATTAAGATAACCTTGCTAACCTTGCTGACCAGTTATGCCTTTGGAAGGATACATTTATTTTGTAGGTTTGTTAATACAGTTAGTTAAATTTTACTGTGAACAGAGAATCATTTTATCTCTTTAAAAGGACTTTGCCTCTTTCTACTCCTCTCTTTCCTTCCTTCCTTTCTTATTTTTCTTATTCATTTATTTCTTCTTGCTTATTTTACAGGTAATTATCAGAGAGCCATCTTAATATCCTTTTTTCCAGTTATTGCATAGAATGGGAGGTAGGGACACAGTTTGCTACTACACGGACAGGGAGGTAGGGACATAGTTTGCAATTACGGGGTCAGGTACTTCACAGTTGTCCCAGAGTGTTTCTGCAGTACTCACTTCCAGCAACTTTTGATTCTCGTCTCGCCACAGCAAACCAACTTTACTGTTTGCTTCTTGTCACAGAAGAAACTCTGTTTTCAATGGTTACAGGGCTGTGCTGTATGGTAACCACTGGCTGCATGTGGCGACTTAAATTTAATTTAATCAAATAAAATCTAAAAATTCAGTTTCTTAGTTGTACTAGTACTCAACAGCCACATGTAGCTAGAGGCTTCCTATTAGACAACTCAGATATACAACATATCCATCACTGCAGAAAGTTCTATTGGATAGCATTGGTCTAGAAACTTCTACATTTAAAAGAAGCAAGTAGATTCCTGAATATTTTACATTCTTGGCCAAAGGCAAAAAAGGTGAAATGTTTTCAAAATTGTTCGATTTTTAAAAATCTGGTTGAGGAATCTAACGTTAGTGGGATTTGGTATAATCGTTATAATTAAGTCCAGTGATACATAAAATTGAAGTGGGCAGATCTTTGGGGCTACTACCACATCCTTCTGCTTTTTCCTCAGAGCCTGCCACCCTTCAATTCGTTAGGACTGTTTTGGCTGCAAGTAACAGAGACCCTCTCTGACTAGCTCAAGCCAAAAAAGATGATTTATTTAAAGGCTGCAGGAGCATTCAAGGACAGGAATACAGCTCAGCCTCTGGAATAAACTGGAACCTAAGACTTGCATCTTATCAACACTCTATCTGCTCCTCTCTTGCATCTGCCTCAGTTTTGGTTTCTCGCTACATACTAGTTTACACTGCTTTTCCACTCCACGATAAGCAAGCATGATTACCAATAGCTCCTGAGATTATATTTCCTCCATTCAATACACAGCCAGGCTAGACTCTTTCAGTGCTCATTCCAAACACTTCTGGAAAGGTGCTCATTGGCCTAGCTTGGCTTAGGTGTCTATTCCTGGTCCAAATGGCTGTGACTGGGGTCAAGGTCAATCTTAGCTGCATGAAGCCCTACTGTTGTGGTCATGTGGTTCAGGGGGTGGAGCAGGAGCCAGGAAAAGAAATAGGGGCTGGGCAGCCAACCCTCAGGGACGCCACTGTCACTCTACCATTTGGTGGCCCAATACCCTACTTTGGTCCTTCACCTGAGCTCTTCCTCCCTGAGCTATATCATGAACACACCCTGACTATTGCTACACCTTCCTCTAATCAAAGTTTCTTTATCTTATATTCCATTAAACTAGGACTCTGCTGGATGACTAATTAATCTGATATAGACAATAAACTCTGACAAAGATTTCAGACAAACCCAAAATATCAGTTTTCTCATCTGACAAGTAGGGATAATATTGCCTACCTTAGGGGGGGAGGGGGGGCAAGGGCAACACACGTAACCTAAACATCTGTACCCTCATATTATGCTGAAATAAAAAAAAAAAAATTGCCTACTTTGAAGCATTGTTGTAAGGTTTAGAGATTAATAATAGTAACAATTAATAATAATGCTTATTTTCTTCCTAGTAACCCACTTTCAGTTTAACCTGGATATTAATGGAAATATCTTCCAGGAATTTCAAATACTATGTTATAATGCAGTTAAGGAGATAGACTCTTTGGTGACTCTCAAATCACATAACATAAACTTTGATGTCCTTTTTTTTTTTAAGCAATCAGTTTGATCCTGCATAGAACTCAGATTTGAAAATCAAGTAAAACCTTTCTCATAATCTGAAGGGAAGGATTTATCTAGCCGTGTGATCTTGGGAACAACTCTGTGCTAGTTTCCTCATCTGTAAAATGAGATAATAATAGCCATTACTTCATAGGGTTGTTATGAGGGTTAAATGAGTTATCATATATAAAGTGCTTAGAACAGAACCTAGCAATAATATTAAGCACTACATAAATGTTAACACTTACTATTATTTTTTAACTCATTATTTCCTAAACTGAAAGTTGGAATGCATTAGTAATGGACTGAAATATAAAGAAACAGAATAGAATAGAATAAAATATCAGAGAGCATTGCACATAATAAAGGTATTATTGAGGGTTGTGATAAATGTACTCAACCTGGGAGTTTCAGTATTTGCTCTTTTTGACTAATTTCACTAGTCCTTATAGCTTATTTGAATGTGTATCAAGAAGAGTGAGGAAGTGAAGAATGGAAACTCCACTGATGTGGGTCAAGTACATTTGGTTCTTTAAAAATTTTTTTTTATTCTTTTTTTTTAATTTAAAATGTCAAGGCTATGCTTTTATTTTATTTTTTAATTTATATTTATTTACTTATTTTTTTGAGACAGAGTCTCAAACTATCACCCTGGGTAGAGTGCAATGGCATCGTCATAGCTCACTGCAGCTTCAAACTCCTGGGCTCAAGTGATCCTCCTGCCTCAGCCTCCCGAGTAGCTGGGACTACAGGTGCACACCACCATGCACAGCTAATTTTTTCTATTTTCTATTTTTAGTAGAGACGGGATCTTGCTGTTGCTCTGTCCGGCTGGTCTTGAACTCCTGACCTCAAGCAATCCTACCGCTTTGGCCTCCCAGAGTAAACTACATTTGATTCTAAACCTTCTTCTGCCACTGATGAGCAATGTGGTTTGGCAGGTGACGTAAACTTTCCTAAACTTTCCTTTTGTTAAAAGAGGGAATTTCTTGTTATGTATTTCATAGGAATATGTGAAACACTGAAGCACTTTGAACTACTTAGAGTTCAGCACAACTTATTAGATCACATTTCTCAATTTGCAGGTTGCAAATCATAGCTTGGCAACATCATAGCGTTAATGATGACTCTTTTCATTTCTTTCCCCCAAAAAAAGTCCAAGATAAAAAAGTTTCTGATTTGCAATAAATCAAACTTTGCCAATCTTTCTAAACACTTACGAAATTTCTAGAATTGACAATGAAATACATTTAATGTGACTATTATCTCTATTGCTTTTCGAAATTTCTACAATTTAAACATTAAAAATTTGAACACTTCTAACATGATCTTTCTCTGTTTTACCCTTTTTGGCTATTCCTGTTTGTCTTCTTTCTTTCCTTCCAGTTTCTCAGAGCCTAAGTTAAAACCTGAAAAAAAGAAGTGCGTGTGACACTATTTAGGAAGAGGAGGTTAACTGTTTTTAAGCATCTGGTTTTCATCTTATTTAAGTCATGAAAGTGGGAATTGGGGCCTTGCAGATCCAGTATTGATTTAGCAGATAAGAGGAGAAAGCAGTCCCAAGGAGAAAGCCTACTCCATGAGAGGGAATTTTGCACCAGCAGGAGTAGTAGCACTAAACAAATATGGGGGAGTAACATGCACAGGGAAGAGGACAGGTAGCAAAAAGATTAAAATTCTGTGAAGAAGTTAAAGAGCATCATCATCATCATCATCTTGGTCATAGTTCTGACAAATAGAAACAAATGAAAAGCCACAGGGAAAAAATGAGACGAAAAAGGAAATGGTTGATACTTTTGTGAAATTGAAAGAACTTGTAGCATTTAACTTGCTACTAGAAAAATCTTTCAAACAAAGTTTTTTTTTTTTGTTGAGGATCAAGAAAGGAGGATTTTGGCAGAAAGACCATCAGACTACAACTGGCTTCTCTTCTTCGGAAAAGAGCAGAAGGTGTAAATGAAAACATAAACCAATGTTTGTATGCTCAATTAACATTCAACTTTTCTTCCTTCTTCATAAAAATAAAAATAATTTATGTTGAAGTTTTGTACTTTACCCTATCCTTTTTCACTGTTTTATTCTTTAAAATTAATATTTGTAGGTTATTATCAATAGATCAGTAAATGGAGACAAAAGGAAAGCATTTGCCTCAAATTATTTTATTAGTCAAAGGACAGACTGGCCATCGCATTTATAATCCCTAAATTCTTGGTTTCTATTATTACCAGACAACCATTAACTATCAAAGAAGAAATTCTGGACTATCTAGTAACAGTTAATTTGGATCTTCTATCTGCACTACTTAAAGGAAAAAGATGAAACAATGGGTAGCCCGGCCCCCAATCTTTTGGAATTCTTATGCACACACAGGCACACTCTCATGGTGGTCTTGCTCAGCTCCTGCTGGCAGCCAAGAAGGTGAGGTGGGAGGCCATTCAAAATCCACCAGTAAACAGCTATTTACTGGCCAAATACTTAAATTGACTTTCAATACTGAGGAAGACCATCAGCATGTGGAATTATAGCACTCATTACCTCACTGTACTTATTTTTTCTAAGGCCTGTATTTTCTGTCCAATTCTGTCTCTGGGATAAAGAACCATTATCATTTGTTCTCAGTGCTTTAAATTTCATACTATACAATCAATTTTACCGATAATTTCTGAAAATCCTTAAGTAGCCCTGCAAAAATGTGGCTTAGTGTGAGCTTCCCCATATGCATTAATTAGATCTATGTAAATGTACCCTGCTCAGTTTTTTTCACTTGCTTTCAAACTTGTACCTTGGAGGTCAAGACCTGGGAGTTTAAGAGTAAAGGGAATTTTAATTGGAAACATTTCATACTTTGACCAATAATGGGAAAAAAATGTCCTCAAACGATCGGTTCTAGCCACATTTGCCAGTCACTATTTCTCAAACAATTGTACATAAAGTTACAGTCAGGAAAGATCCTTCCCTCAAAAACAGATTCCTGAGGAAAGCAAATCAAAAGAATAAGAGAGAGGAATGATGTGTTTTGATTCCTCAAAAGTCTTATTTACTGTCCAATTTATTTTGGTCCTTAGGCCTTTGGACATGCTAGCAATTACTCTTATAGCTGATAAAATACTAAATATTCATTATTAATAGCAGTTTCTGAATCACCAATTTTTTCTAAGTCAGTCATCTTGGTTTCCAAAAATTTCTTCTCGCTAGACACACGAGCCAGGTGCCAAGAGTTGACCCGGTGCCAAGTCTCAGGACTGTCCAGTCTTCCACATCGGATTTTCAGCCAGGCCTTCTGAATATTCTCGCAGTTAGAAAATCTATCCCCCCCAGACTCGCAGATGCTGTTCTTCCCCCACTGGCTCTGCACAGAACATCATTATCTTTGCCGAGCTTCTGTCTCTATGGCAATAACAGATGGGAAATGCTGTGGAATTATTCATGTTCAGAAAAGGAGGCAGTCAAGAAGGAAGAAAAGGTGGGGGTGGGGGAGGGGGCACGACCTGGGAGCACAGCGACGGGTTGGGGGGTGGCGGGGATGGAGAGGCTTGTGAGCCTTTGGTAGGCCTGTTGTGCGCAAAAGAGGGGGGAACAATCTACCAGCACGAGAGTATTTCCTTCTGGCCGACTCCAAATGTGAACCCCCATACAAGCAACCCAAAGCAGTAAAACTAGGAGAAATGGGAATGAAAATGGGGGAAAAGAAAAAAAGAGATAAAGCTCGAGTCTCCTGAATTTTGTGCACTGCTGCAGCTCGGTGGACTACTTCAGTTCCTGATCTTGCGCTGGGATGGAGAAAAGGGGATTTCTTGTGTCAAAATATGATGGAACAGCTCCGCACAGTTCAATATGCTAACTGGCTAACCTGACAACCAAGAAGAGCCCCCCTACCCGCTCCAGAGGGTCATAGCCGAAACGCTAAGTCGTATCTTTCTCCACTTCGTCTCATTTCTCTCCAAAAAAATTAATAAAAGAAAAAATAAAATTTTTAAAAGAGAGAGAAAATGACCTCTCACTAGACACTGTAAAAACATGCAATTTATAGCTCCCTTTTGGAACCGAGAGAGCAGTCTGGTGGGGTGGCGGTGGAAGGTGGAGAAGTAGGGACAGAAATGTTTTCTCTCGGTTTGCCGGAACTTTGGCCACCCCTCCCGCCCGGCCGGATGGTGGATGGAGGTCAGCCAGGGGAAGGCGTCTGGGTGAGGCCGCCCGGGCGGGGCGGAGCGCTGCGCCGGCAGCTGGCGGGGCGGCCCGCAGGCGGGAGGCCCCGCGGGGGCGAGGGGCAACCCAGGCGGGAGGTCCCGCGGGGGCGGGGAGCGTCTGCGTGGCTGGCCTCGGGGAGCCGGCCCAGCACCTGGGGCCCCGCAGGGCGGCCGCAGTCCGGCTGCCCCTGGGGCGGGGCGGCCCAGCTGCGGCCCCGCGGGGGGAGGGTCGCCCGTGCCTGACCTCTTGCGCTGGCGCTCGGCCAGCCCGGCCGGCCTCCGCCCTGCCGGCTGCTGGGGTCGCGCACAGTGCACCGCGCGGCTGCCCTACCCCCCTCTCTCCCAGTAGCGCAGCGGCCAAGCGGGCTGGGCGCCCCCGGGTCTGGCCCTTCACCGCACAGCAGCCGGTGGGGCGGGGACGGGGAGTTGGCGGCCCCAGACAGCCGGCTGGGCGACTCGAGGAAGGAAGGAGGGAGGGTGGCGGTGGGGGTGGGGTAGGGAGGGAACATCCTGTCTGCGCCGGGTGCACCGCAGACAGCGCCGCGCGCCAGCCGCCCAGACGGCGCACGGGGCCAGGAGCGCCGGGCGCGCGCCTGGGGGGAGGGGCGCGCGCGAGACGACAGGGCGGGGGTAGCCCTGAGGAGCCACAATAGGCCAGACGGCGCGCGCGTCCCCGAGAGGGCTGGGAGCGTCGAGCAGGCGACCGCGGCGACGCCGGCAGGCCCGCGCGCGCGGTCCCGCCGCTGGCTCCGTTCCCCTCCCCTCCCCCTCCCCTCCCCCTCCCCGCCGCCCTCGCTCTCCCCCGGGCGGCCGGAGACGGCGGCGGCGTCTGCGGGAAGCCGTGTGTCTCCGCAGTGACGTGGGCGGGCCGAGGGCTCGGTGACGTCAGAGGGCTGTGTGTAGCGATGTGTGTGGGGTTCGGAGCGGCGCCGGCACAGCCGAAGGGAGCGGGCGAGCGGCGACGGCGGCGGCGGGCACAGGTGCGGCCCCGGCTCGCGGGGGGTAGGTGGCGGGAGGCAAGGGGCACGCGGCCTCCGGGGAGCCGGACGGCGGCGACGGGGGTGGTAGGGAGTTAACAAAGCTCGAGCTCCCTCGGGCGCCGAGGCCCGGGTTGGGGGTCCAGATGCGCGGGTCCCGGGTGGGGTCGGGGACAGTGAGGGGCGCAGGGCGCGTGTCCCGCGGCAGATCACGCCTCGCTCACCCTAGGCGGTGGGCGCGGGCTGAACAAGGGCGCTACACTTGGCCGGAGCCGCCGGGACCCCGGAGACCGGGAGGACCGTCGCCGCCTCCCTCCCCCCGTCCATCAGCGCTCCGCGGGGATGCCCAGGGCTCGACCCGGTGGGTCAGCGCCCGGCGGCGCGGTGTTCGGGGCTTGGCTCGGTCTGCCCGCGGTCCCCTCTTCGTTTTGGCTCGGGGCGGGTGGAGGGGAGGTTCCGCCGTAGGGGCGCTGGGGTAACACCCGAGAACTTCCCAAGGAGAGGGTGCGCGGGGGATTTCCACAGTCCTCCTCGCGGCCCCCGCAGTGGGGCGGTGTTGGGAGGGCACTTGGGGTTATCCCAAGCTCGCGGGTGGGGGTTGGGGGACTCCTCCCTGTACTTCCTTCCCTCCACCTCCTTGCACACCCCCAGGCTTCCCGGGTCGCTTGTGCTGCTCCTCTTCGGGTTAGAGATGGGTGGGTGGCTTTTCGTGGGCGGAGAAGTTTAGGGTTTTAGGGGCTCCCCCATTCTAGGTCATTGCCTCCTGCCCTCTTCCTTGGCCTGCGCTGACTGAGGTGTTCCTGTGGTGGGCGAGTCAGTACGATGGCTAGTGGCATTGGTCCTAGATCCTTTAGGTCTGTTTTAAGGTGAATTACTAAGAGGTTGGGAAGCAAAAATTTGTATTTATTGGATTTCTTTTGGGTTTTCTCTCAAGAAGGAAGTGGAAGAAGAATCTTTTCCACTCTTCCTCCATTTGCATTCTTTGTGAGATTTGGCTGCCTTGTGCTTTTTGTCCCGGATTAGTCTTGTTCATGGATGGAGATTCCCAGGCGTTGAGTCTATAGCTTTTGGCTTCCATTAAGCAAAATCGCTAACCTTTTAAAGGGAAAGTTAATTTTTGCCTACAGTCACTCCAGAAAAATACCGTACACTGACTAGATGAATTAATGCACTTAAAATTGTAACTTAGTTCCATATGGTAGATGAGTTAACTGGTTAACTCTGGGTTTTTTTTTTTTTGATAAACTGGCGTTTTTTTAAAAAATTAGGAAATGAAGTAATGGATTGCTTTTTACTTAAAATGGCATAGGTTCTGGTACTGAGTTTTGGATGAGATGATCGGTTTAAGGGTCTTCATATTCTGAATTCAAATAGCCTTCTTTTTGAGGGATATTATTGCTCCCTTTACCCACCTTCCAAATTGCTTCCCTATTTAAATGAACGTTCTAGTAAACTGGTGTTAGATTTAAAGAAATGACTCAAGTGTCACCTTTGGTAAAGTGAACTCAGTTTAAAATTAAGAAACTGGTTTCAAACTGACCCTTTGGCCTCTGGAGCAGATTCAAATGTAACTCTTCCCCACCCCCTTCTCTTCTTCCAGATTATTTAAAAGAAGAACGAACTATAATCCTTGAAGATAACTGGGCAGTTTTTTGTTAAGTATTATTGTTGGTTGTAGAAGTTCAAGAGGAGTCGGAGACTGTTCTTACTGGTGTGACGATTTATACACGTATTCAGTTTTTCTACACAGACCAAGAGACCATCATTTTTAGAGGAGATACTCCCTCTGCCCCCAATTTTGTGTCCTTGGTGACAAAAATTAGATTTGGTTGCATCATTTTGACTTGTGCTTGAGTCTAGGCACAAGTAATGGCATAAACTTTCCACGTGTTTTGCTTAAAACAAATCAAATCATTGCATTGAACCTGGATATCTTGAATTGAGAAATCGGTAACTTTATTTTAATACATATAGCTGAAGAATTCAAGAAAACAAAAGTTTCCTCAGAGGTGTGCCTCTGAAAATTATATTCTTTATAATTAGAGGCAAAACAAGAAATTTTATAGCATTCGTAGTGGAATTATACTAGATTATAAGCAGAACCAAAACAAAATTGCAAAATCTATTAAGGAGATCTCTCTTTGGAAATTTAAATTTTCTGTGAGAGTAAGTTACCATAATTTGTATACATTACTTTTCTCTCTTCAAATAAGCAACTGAATAAAAATGCAAATCTTAGGCTTAATTATTTAACAGAATAGCGAAGCAATGGAAAACCTACAGACTAATTTCTCCTTGGTTCAGGGCTCAAATAAAAAACTGAATGGGATGGGAGATGATGGCAGCCCTCCAGCGAAGAAAATGATGACAGACATTCATGCAAATGGAAAAATGATAAACAAGGTGCCAATAGTTAAGAAGGAACTCTTGGATGACTATGGAGAAGTGCCAATGCAAACTGATGGAGAGCATGTCAAGCGAACCTGTGCTTCTGTGCCTGAACCTTTAAATTTAAATCCAAGTTTGAAACACACTTTGGCACAATTCCATTTAAGTAGTCAGAGCTCTCTGGGTGGCCCAGCAGCATTTTCAGCTCGGTATTCCCAAGAAAGCATGTCACCTACTGTATTTCTGCCTCTTCCATCTCCTCAGGTTCTTCCTGGCCCACTGCTCATCCCTTCCGATAGCTCCACAGAACTCACCCAGACTGTGTTGGAAGGGGAATCTATTTCTTGTTTTCAAGTTGGAGGAGAAAAGAGACTCTGTTTGCCCCAAGTCTTAAATTCTGTTCTCCGAGAATTTTCACTCCAGCAAATAAATACAGTGTGTGATGAATTGTACATATATTGTTCAAGGTGTACTTCAGACCAGCTTCATATCTTAAAGGTCCTGGGAATACTCCCATTCAATGCCCCATCCTGTGGGCTGATTACATTAACTGATGCACAAAGATTATGTAATGCTTTATTGCGGCCACGAACTTTTCCTCAAAATGGTAGCATACTTCCTGCTAAAAACTCACTGGCCCAGTTAAAGGAAACTGGTAGTGCCTTTGAAGTGGAACATGAATGCTTGGGCAAATGTCAGGGTCTATTTGCACCCCAATTTTATGTTCAGCCTGATGCTCCATGTATTCAGTGTCTGGAGTGCTGTGGAATGTTTGCACCCCAGACATTTGTAATGCATTCTCACAGATCACCTGACAAAAGAACTTGCCACTGGGGCTTTGAATCAGCCAAATGGCATTGCTATCTTCATGTGAACCAAAAATATTTAGGGACACCTGAAGAAAAGAAACTGAAGATAATTTTGGAAGAAATGAAGGAGAAATTTAACATGAGAAATGGAAAGAGAAATCAATCCAAGGCAAGTTTGTTTTTTTAAATAGCAATTTTGAGTAATGGTGATGGTTTACTTTGAAATCAAAGTTATGTATAACTTGTGTGTTGTTAAGAAACATATTACTCATGCAATAACAACAAAAAATAGTGATCAGTGTAATATGTTGCAATTTTTAGGCTGTAAAGTGCTTTCCTATTTGTTTTCTTATTTGACCTTCGAAATAATCTTTTGAGAGTAGGATTATTCCCATTTTACAGATAAAGAATGGGAATCTCTGATCTCTCTGAAGGAGTTGGAGTTGCTTTCTCAACTCATGTCCTCTTTCTTTTTCAGACAACCTGCTTCTTGATGACTAAATCTGTTGTTTTTCTAGGACTCAAGATAATTTGCACATCGGTATTATCTCTATTGCAAATGATATAATGCCTTGTCAAAACAGTTCTTGTGGTGGGCTCCAAATAGCATTCTTCAAAGATAACACCTATGATATTGATGTTGTTTCTGTGCTTGGATATTCATGCTTGATGAATGTTGATACAGGTGGAAAAGACATTTATCTGAAGAATTTGTGATTCTAGTAAGCAAGATTTTTTTTTAAAGAAAGGAATAATTTTTAAAAGTTATGACTAGAGCTAGAATAAAAAGTTTATTTTAGACTAATGAAATGTTAATATAAAAACTTACCCGTAAAGAATTTTTAAACTTATTATTTTTTCCACTGCATTATATGGTAGGCTAAACTAATGTCTTCATTCTAAGACTTGGAATGCCCTAGATAATGGACAAGATTTGGGTTATTAAATATTCAGTTTGCTGATCTAGTTATTTTGTATATTTCTCTACTTGATTAAAATCGACGTATAATAACAATACCTAACACTAAGTGTTTAAAATGTGGCAAGCATTGCTCTTGAACAATTTTATATACATAATTTTATTTAATTCTTATAACCAGAGGTTGGTTATGTTTCATTTAGGAACTTTTAATTTTTCTCCTTGTTTTGATTTCTTGAAATATCTCTGCCCTTTATTTCTTTTTTTTTTTTTTTCTTGAGACAGAATCTGGCTCTGTTGCCCTCGCATCAACCTAGCTCACAGCAACCTCAAACTCCTGGGCTCCAACGATCCTCCTGCCTCAGCCTCCTGAATAGCTGGGACTACAGGCATGTGCCACCATGCCCAGCTAACTTTTTGTATATATATTTTTTTAGTTGTCCAAATAATTTCTTTCTATTTTTAGTAGAGACAGGGTCTCGCTCTTGCTCAGGCTCATCTCGAACTCCTGACCTTGAGCCATCTGCCCTCTTCGGCCTCCCAGAGTGCTAGGATTACAGGCGTGAGCCACTGCGCCTGGTCTCTGCCCTTTATTTTTTACAGAAGAAATGAATGAAGCATATTAAATGACAATTATTCACAGCGAAGTTAGAGCTTAGACTAGAACCTAAGATTTGGTATCCTGTGCCTTCAGGGTTTTGAGGGGAATTTAGTAAACAGTGTAGTATTAAGACAGTGGTTTGCTTTTGAAGCCCAATAAAGATAATAATTTTAGATTTTTATTTAAGGTAGTTGCTGCTTGTTGCTTGCAAAAGGTCAACACTTATAAATTCCTTGTCAGTGCCTGCTAGATAAGTTTATATTCTTCAGGCGCAGTTATAAATTGATTTTTAAATGATTGACTTCAAGTGTGGAACTTGCTTACAACTGTATTTGTTCTATGCTAAAGTTTGTGTTCAGAGATTAACTATATTTTCAAAATTCAGAACGCCTCTTTTGATATTTATGATATCGTGCCCCCAAGCTAATTAGGGGGCTCACTTTTATATGTCTATAGGTGGCCACATTATTTGCCAAATATTGTTGCTCTAATTTTTGTTACTCTGATGTAAACGTTTTTGAGATAAACTACTTTGCCTAATATTCTTGCTCTGTTTATGTGAAAAAAATCTGAGTACCATGATAAAGGTTACAAAAAAGATAATGGAGGCCGGGCGCGGTGGCTCACGCCTGTAATCCTAGCACTCTGGGAGGCCAAGGTAGGTGGATCGTTCTGAGCTCAGGAGTTCGAGACCAGCCTGAACAAGAGCGAGACCCCGTCTCTACCAAAAATAGAAAGAAATTAATTGGACAGCTAAAAATATATATAGAAAAAATTAGCCGGGCATGGTGGCTCATGCTTGTAGT
>CAUYSK010097741.1:0-82296 GCA_963575035.1 Avahi laniger | reverse complement strand
TTGTTTAGACACATACATTTATGAAATAGAGAATGTTTCATTGCAGTGGTCTGATTTTCAGCAAGATTTTTTTATTATGAGACAGAGTCTTGCTCTGTTGCTCAGAGTCTCGCTTTGTTGGCTAGAGTGTTGTAGAATTAGCCTAGCTCACAACTCAAGCTCCTGGGCTCAAGCAATCCTCCTGCCTCAGCCTCCCAGATTGCTAGGAGTACAGGTGTGAGCCACCATGTCCAGCCTTCAGAAAGATTTTTTGGATGGTGCTTTTTGCCAATTTAACAGCAAGATGAAACAGAGCTAGAGGAGTAAACTGTTAAAGACAATAGCTTTAAAGGATTGTACCTGGGGACACATGGCTGGAAATACTTTCAAAGCTTCCATCAAATGTTTTTAGAAATAATTTACCTTACTTCTGTGGATCCAATCCTGCATTTATGTTATACCTGCCTTTATAACAAAATTGCAGAATGTTCCTTCAGCTTTTTAACTGTCTCACATCATCTAATTTTATAAATGTTTGTAATATAATAACTAGTACTCAAGAGGAAATAGAATGGCCCATGTATCAGTCAAGGTTTGGTAAAAGACAATAAAAACCATTTTATTTAGTTTCAGCCCAAGGAGATATAATACAGGAAACTGGAAGCTTATGCAATTGTTGAAAAGGATGGAGATGCAGGCTCTAGGTTGAGCTTAAATGCATTATTCCCCAAAGAGGTAGTACTTTCTCTGGTACAGGAATCAGTCTATATTTTTTACATATATTACCTATTAATTTACTTTTCACTAGGCATTTGTACCTAGTCACTTATCCACCATCATACAACTGGCAAGTAGCAGAGCTGTCATTTGAACTCAAGCAACGTAGGCTCCTAAATTCATACTCCTAATGTGCTTTCCTGCCTCTCTATGTACTGACCTAACATTAGTAAGTGACTATTTCTGCCAAGATCAAGAATTTAGAAAATTAGAAAGTTGCTGTCCGAATTGCTGACCACACTATTTCAACCCTATCCATGCCAGCTGAGTGAATGTCCTATGTCTCATAAAATCAAGGCCCAGACTTTGGACTTCTGTTACTGCAGAGAATAAAAACACAGAAACGGCAGAGGTGGGACCTGAGTGTACCTCCTTTAATTATTGTAGAGGTGAGTCTGCTTGGTGAAAGCTTGATCACTTGTGGAACTGTTAAAATAAAATGGAGACCAGGCTGGAGAATTCCCCAAGAAGACAAAACCAGTTAGATAACATGAGCAAAACTCAACCTAACTTGTTTTTGAATGTAAGGAAACTTGGGATGTTTCTTATAAATGCCTCTGGTAATCATACATCTTAAATTGCCTTCCAGAAATTATTTAAGACAATCACTTTTAACTAATTCCCTACCATCTGGAGACCTCCATTATAATAATCAATCATGAAAAAGGTTGATGCATTTCCTCATTTTCAATTTATAATCCATGCCTATAACTGCTGTGAGTTGAACTTCTCACCATTTTCAATTTGAATTTCCTGAGTTGCAATCTTACTTTCTTTTGTTGTATAATACCAAACACTTGGAATTTCTGTGACTTGACCTGATTTTATTTTGAGAGAGCCCAAATCGAGTGTAATGTACCCTTCAGCTTTCCAACCTCTTGATTTCCATAAAGCTACAAGGGACATGAGTGAATGTATCCGCGGTGCAAGCCAGGGATAATATCGTATGGATAAGCTGAGCCTGAGACTGAGGCAACAGAGAAGCAAAGGACAAACTTTATGCTAACAAATGAACCACAATTACAAATGTTCTACATTTTCTTTGATGCAAGGACAATTGACACTTGGACAGGTGACACAATATGCAAAAACTTGTCATCTTCTGGGTATTTCAATAACCAATTTTAGGTTCACAGCAAAATTGAAAGAAAGATACAGAGATTCATACAGCCTCTGCTCCCCACACACATACAGGTTTTGATTCTCCTTTTCCTGGTTGTATTATGTATATATCAATATAATAAGCTACTGTCTTCATAGGTTATTCTTTCCTTCTCCTGGAATAATTCTGGTTTCTGATTTACAAGAAAGACATGTAGATGTATATGTGGAAAACGTCATATAAGTCAAGATCTACTGCAGTTTCTATATTAAATATTGCAAATAAATCTACAGAAACATTACAGAAAATCAAGTAAAGTTAATATGAACTATTTTAAGGATGTGTTTATAGTCCTTCTGTGGTTTTAATCTAAAGGGACATGCGCTCCTGGCTTGAAAGCTCAGATCTGGCACTCATCTGTGCAGTTTAAATATGTTACTTCTTTTCTCTCGGAGCCTCAGTTTCCTCAGTCATGTAAGGATAATAACAAGTCACCTCAGTGAATATAGGAAACCATAATAGATGCTAAAAACTATTTTTAGAAAATAGGGAGTGTAAGAGCGGGACAGCTTCTATTCAAATCCTTCATCTAAGGCTTGGTGAGTTCTAAGACCTTGAACAAGCCATTAAAACTCTCTAAACCTGTGTTTTCTCATTTATCAAATGGGGATGTTAGAAGTAGAAATTTAATTGGGTTCTTGTGTATGATTAAGTGAAGCCACATAAGAGATGTGCTGGATCTTGAGACTTCCATGTATAAAGTACTTATTAAAAGTTAATAATTAATAGACTCCAGTAAAGATACACATACTTTTGTCGCTTCACTGGAGTTCCAATATTTATAATTACGCATGATCTGAATAAAATACTTGTTGAAATCCCCCAACCTCACTACCTGACTGTAGCTCCTCATTGAGCAATGGGCTCCTGATTCATGGCTTTGTGTAATCTATTTTTTCCTGGTAAATGTGAATTGGACCTAATTTAAATTTACTTGTTTGACTGTCTTAAGGTACATTTTGTAAAATATAGAAGTAAAACAAAAGGGAGACATTCACATTTGTGGAATCATTTATGTTGAAGAGACTTATCTATGAAGACAGGAAGAAAATGCATCCTGTAGATGGGAGAGAGAGGAAAAAAATACAAGAATAAAGAAATGTTGCTTTACAAAAACCATTTCCTTGGTATTTAGTTTCTAATTGCAGAAGCCATGAAGGGAAGACTTTTTATTTTTAATATTGCAGTGCTAAATTGGCCAGAATAGTCTCCGAAACTTGACTTCAACCTATCCTGATGCAGTGAGTATTTGGGGTTCTAAACGGGATTTTCATGGTTTACTCATCTCATTGTGGCAAAAATGTACTCTCAAAATGCATTAGATAATCTTCCAGTCTTAATAACACCTAACTAAAAACTAGGAATAAATAATTGCTATATTTCCAATTTATTGAAAGAAGTAAATTTGTACAAATATTGATAAGTGTGTTAGGCCTCAAATATCCTTTAAATACTGAACATTAACTATTAAACTGTAGAATTATTAACCTAAAACACACATGCTGACACTTGATAATTGAACTTAATATTCATGGAGCCAATTTTTATCTTATTTCTGCATAAAAAGTATTAGTACTACATGAACATCAATTTTATGCAATTTATATTAATTTAAAAATAAAAGTAAATACAGCATGACAGATTTGTTAGAGATTGAAATAGATAATGGTGTGCATTGAAGTATAGAGAAAATTATCAATAGTATTAATCTCATTCAGTTATTTGTACCAGTGAATTCTGTCACTAGTTGGAAGGCTCTTAATCAATGTGTTAATTCCCTTTACGATTTCATTTTCATGCAAGTACTTGAAAGCCATGAAAGCCTAAACTAAGAAATCTGAATAACTTTAGAATACTGGGCATTTAATTCAATTCCAAAAGTCCTTAAGCTGTTCATTAATGCTGTGGCCAAAAAACTGGCATATTTAATGTATTACTTTTCATGGAAAATAAATTTCTCTCTCTGTGGAAGTGTACTATGGCTAATACTGCTGAATTGTTTCAAGAACAAAAAGATCATCAAAAAGAGATACTGAATAAGTTATGGTGAGAAAAGTTCTCTCTTTTTTCCACTTAAGGGAGAAAGGATGATAATCGGCTTAAAATGAGTGAATTAGCAATTCAGTTTCCTGGGGAAAAAACTGGTAGTTTTATTTCCACCCTCTTTTTCTGGATCAGAAATGAACAAAAGCCATTTACCCTGGGAAATGGATAAGAAAGGGCTTTTTTGTTGGGGAATCTACTGATTTGTGGGATTTTGAACATTTTTCACGTTAACATAGGAGAGGGATTTATAGTTCATGTTAAACCAACCTCCTGACTGTACAAAGAATAGAAAAGCCATTTACCATCTAGGAATATTTCAGATTTAAGGTTAGATCTGTAGAGTACAGACTATTAGCACATGGCCTTTCCATCTTGAAGAAGGTGATAACCCATTATGAACTCTTCTTGTTTGAAATTTCACCTATAATTTTATGACATTAATCCCATTTTTAAGATTATAATTAAACTATTTTCATTTGCTGAGGCCAATAATATAATTTCAGGGCAAATGTTTATATTTTCAAGGCTGTGGGTTTATTTGTTATAAATGAATATACTCTCCAGCTTCCCTAACAGCTCTCCAACCCCATAAACCAAATAATTAAACTGGAATAAGTTTGTTAAATGGCAGACAAGTTATCTGAAAACCGTCTTAATAGATCCCTGTTTTCTTCTCTTGTCCATTTGAAATCTGTTCACAGAGTAGCCAACATGATCTTGTAACAACATGACCACTTAAAACCTTTGAAAAGGGTCTCATTGTATTTAAAATAAAATTCAATTTTCTTACCAGGTTTTAAAGGTAGGTAACATATGTATTATTTTTCTCTGCTTAGCTTTTCAGCCTTATGTTAGCTCAGTCTCATTTGTTCTATATTCTCTGGCAACACTGTCTTCCTTCTATTCTTGAAACATGCTTCTCTCTTTCCCTGTCCCAGGACATTTGCACATGACATTTATCTACTTTTTCCTACTCTTCACATATTTAGATAGATCTTTCTTATCCATCAGATTTCAATTGCTATTGTACCTCCTTTGATGAGATTTACTTGTGATTCTATGTTAGCCGCTTTTTTTTTAGTTTATGACACTTATCACAACTTATAACTATTTTATGTAATTGTTTAATGACTTCTTTGTCTGAGTCTACCTTCCATAGAATGGAAGTGCCAAGAATTCAGAAATGTTGCCAATCTTGCTCACCAAGAACAATGTTTTTATTGTAGTCAGCAAATGAAACCAGATTTTTCATCCTCAGTATTTACTTCTCATGCTACCTTCAATTATAAGTAATTATTTATGTAGGGATCGAGACTGGAGAGTTTGGTAATGCTATAATTTTGTTGGCTAGAGTAAATGAAATGACAAAATACTTGAGTATTTTCAAGCATGAGTTTATAACATGTTACAGGACTCAGCTAGAAGAACACATATTTAACTGCAGAGGGCAGTGCTGTCTAATGTCCCATAGGACAGTCCCATAACTTGCAAGCTGATACTGTTTATTTCACATTGGATGTCCTTTGATGGATGCTCTAAAATTCTTTCATTACTGTTTTAGCAATGTGTTATGCAATTACACTTTAGAAATGACGCTTCTTATAAGAAATATCAGAGTTTTACCCACAGATGCATCAGAGTGTTTCTTAAATTAACTGGATGGCCTTTTGGAAATGACTTTTTGAAAAATTGTAGATACTTTCATTTGGTCCTAACTTCTGACTTCAGTTCCTTTAATCTCTCCTTTAAAAAAATGCTTTGGGGATTTAATCAGATTTAGCAGTAAGTAATACAATTGCCAAGCAGCCTCACTAATTTTTAGAAGGCTAAAATAGATTTTGAATCTAAAAGTGCTTTCTCTCATGCTCTTGCCTATGTATTTTCTAGCGTCTCATCTTCCTCATCCCATTCTTACTGTACATTCTGCCAGAGTAATCTCCAAAGCATATCTCTGACTCTGTCACTTTTTTCTTAACCTTCAAAGGTGCCTGATCGCTTAGTTAGCATTATTTAGTCTTTAAAATCCTCCTAATTTTGATAGATAGCACCTGTCCAGCCTTATTCTAAACGATTACCTATTTATTTGAAAGAGCTCCAAACGTATGCACTACTTCCTTCTCCTAGGTCTCTACTGTTACCAGCTAGCTAAGTCGGCATTAGGGAGGGACCTTCTAAAAATCCAGCAAGGGACTAGCAGACCTGGATTTCTACCACTTCCTTGGCCTCAGATTTACTCTTCACTTGTTGGCAAAATCTGCCTTGACTTTCATTACCCCTGCTACTGAATAAACTACCCGAGATGAAGAAAGAGAGGCTTCCTTCTTAGAGTGATGATCAGAGAAAAGCTTGAGATGTTAAACATGGGGGAAGGAAGGGACCAGCTGTAAGAAAAGTGACTTGTCTTTTCTCAAAATATTTTCAGTATTTGATGCTAATTTATTTTCTAGTGTTCTCCTCCTCTGTAAAAACATGCAGTCATGAACCTTTTGTATGTCAAATCTATTCATATGAGATTTTCAGAAAATATTATTACCTTTTTAAGGTGAATTTGTATTATAGCTCCAGTGAAACTGGGAAAACCAAAATTTTTATTTCCCAATAAAAGAACATGGAGAATTAATGACAAATTAAAAATTATTTTTCTTTTTTTCATCCCTTTGCTCTTCTTCTTTAGACAAGAAATGTTTCCTCCTGACTGGTGAATCATTCTATTAAGCAGTTATATATACAAAGAAAGCACAGGGTAGCACAGGAGAACTTTAATGTATTATTTTCATATTCTATCTATCATCTAAATAGATATTAGAATGGAAATGCATTTGCATGGTTAAAAATATTATGTATACAGAGAAATATCCCACTTCTCTGGAACTCCATCCACTCAGTTTTCTCTCCACTTCAAATAGGTCGCCATAGTTGCTACTTTCTTCTGTATCCTTCCAAAGAATTTTATGCATTCACAAGTAAATATGAATAGATTTTTAACTTTTCCTCCTTTTTTACACATCTAGTACTGTATTTGCATTTTCATTTAACAATATAGTATATCTCAGATATCTTTTTATAGCAGTATGAAAAGCTTTCTTGTTCTTAATATAGCTGAGTAGTATTCCTTAATATGGATGTAATGCAATTTATTCAACAAATTCCTATTTATTAAAATTTAGAGGTTTTCCAGTCTTTTGCTGGTAACAGTAACAAACAATGATGTAATAAACAACAATTTGCAAAAGTTATTTAATATATTTGATGCTATATCTGAAGGCTAAATTTTCACTCTAAAATACTAGTGTTATTTGTTTTCTTTCACTGTTGTAACAAATTATCACAAATTTAGCAGCTTAAAACAACATTGATTACATCTGAAAAATACCCTCAAAATGATATATAACATGTAATATTTACGGATTCTGGAGTTTAGGGCAGGTACTTCTTTGGGATACCATTCTGCCTACCACACTAGCATAGCCCTTTAATACGTGTAGAGTTGGGTATATTTTAAATTTGTGTTTCATTGATTATGTTTTATTCATTGTCAAATTTATTATTCTTTTGAGTTTGTGGATTCTTGAGTTACAGTTAGACTCAGTTCTTCATTTCAAGGAAATGGAATTACTCTGCTATGTTTTATTCCAGAATATTAATTGTTTCATTTTCAAATTTAAAATTTTAATCCACTTGGAAGTTACCTTAGCTTAAGATGTGTGGTATAGACATACCTTTTCTCTGTCCAGAAGGCTGGCGAATTGTCCCTAGGCAAGATTTCCTGATATGGAGACTCAAAGCATCCATCAGTGTCTAAAGAACTGTTAAAATTTCAGCAAATTTTGCATTTATGTGCATTTTTTTTAAAGGGACAGGAGACTCACAAAATAATTTCTGTGTTACAGGAAGAATATCAGGACCAGATTTAGGGAACTGGGATCCTGACTTTTGCGTAATGCAGGCTGAGTCTCTTGGTCTGAGAATTCTCACCTCTAAAATGAGAATGGTATGATTATATGATTTCTAAAATTCTTTCCAGTTCCAGAAATATGAGCTCCATCAAACTAACTTATTTTATTATAAATTATTTAGAGATTTAGAATAAACCTTTGCTCAACCAATAAATCTAATGGAGAAATGGTATAAAAGATCATGTATATTGGAAAAGATTAGAGGGTTCTGTAGTGACAAATCAAGTTTTTAGTTGTATTATATTTCAGTTTTTTAAACATTCAGTTTCAGTCAAAATTCATTTTTACAATTGTAAATGAGTTGGACCAAAACAAAATCCAACCAAAAACCTGCCATGGGTTTATTTTTATTATTTGTGATTATGAAACATTTTTAATATATTGACCACATGCTCTTACGAAGTTATCATGGACAGGGCTTTCAATTGTTCAAAGTTAAACTGTATCTTGATATTTCCAAAGGAAAAGAACTATACTGACAGCGGCTGGCAGCTTGATAAGAGTAGGTCACCGTAACAGCTGAACTCATTAGAGATTATTCTTGTGGTGGCAAAAGAGATTCAATACAAGCCATTTGGATAAAACCAAGGTGTGCTCTATATCTCAAGGATTCTAGCTGTTTAATTTGAAGTTTGTGGGGAGTAATTTTATACAATCTTTTTACTTTTGTTGGACTTTCCATAGCACTGATTGAAGGATGACCTAGGAAAGAGTAAAAGTTAATAAATTTTTGACTTTTCAGTATAGTAATCTACTTAGTGCCTTATTAGTACTGACATATTTCAAACTTCCCGTGTCATATTGCTCATAAACCACACAACCATTTATTTAAGCCATAAATAAAAAAATCCCTGTGTTATGTGCTAAGAGAAAGAATAACATAATTATAAATCTATACATATTTTGTACCAAGTAATATTTCTTTTATTTTTTGTAATTTTACAGTGTTGTAGGAAAAAATCGTCACAATGAATTGGTTGTGGGTGCTCATAAATTTCTGGAAGGCTATAATAGCATAAGAAACCCAAACTTGAAAAATGTTACTTTAATCAGTTATTTGAATGTGATTGCTACTGAAGAGGAAGCATATAGGGTAATTAAGATATATAAAATATACTCTGGAGGGTTTTGATTCTGGATAAGACAAAATAAATACACTACCATGTCTTTCTCACTGAACACAATTATAAAACCTGTACAAAATTCATGATATAGTTATTTGAGGTCTCCAAAACATAAAATTGAGGTTTAAAACATGACACTCAAGATGTCCAGGATAAAATCTAAGTTTACTCACTTTATGAAGAATCAAGAAAATATCAGCTCACGTAGGAAAAGATAATAAACAGATGCCAATCCCTAGAAGATACAGGTGTTAGAATTATCTGACAAAGACTTTAAGTAGCTGTTAAACAAATGCTTCAAGAAGTAATTGTGCACATATTAAAAATGAATGAAAGATCAATAATATCAGCAAAAAAATGGACGATATGAAGAAAAATGTAAAAAAAATAATGACTGGACAAAAATTACATTCATTAACAAATTAAAGATGATAGAGCAGTCAGTGAACTTGAAGACAGATCATTTACTGTCTTAGTCAGCTTGGGCCACTATAACAAAATACCATAGACTGAGTGGCTCAAACACCAGGCATTTATTTCTCACGATTCTGGACGCTGGAAAGTCCATAATCAAGGGGCTAGCAGATTCAGTTCTTGATGTGTGCTCTCCTCCTAGCTGGCAGATAACACTTTCCTGCTGTGTCTTCATATGGTGGAGAGAGAGGAAAAAGGGCAAGCTGTCTGGTCTTTTCTTATAATGGCACTAATCCCACCATGGGGCTCTACCCTAGTGATATCATTTAATTTAATCACCTCCCAAAGGCCTCAGCTCCTATTTAATAATTTCATCATATAGCATGGAGGATTACAGCTTCAACAGAAGCAGTCCTAAAGTTAAAAAGTAAATAGCTGATACATTTGCAGAAAGCGGCATGTCCGAGGAAGCATCACTGCATTTTAGAGTCACATATTCCTGAAATTAGATTTGATTTGACTCTTTGAAGTGTACATTGATATGACTCCCTAGTTTGTGAGGAAGCAGAGGAAGGATGGAAACTACTTATAAAAATGACTTTTGAAGTTAATGTGTATATAGAGTGACACATGTGGAACTCCAGTGCTTTCATAAGACTGCTAAATCTATTTTGTGAATGCTGTTTAAATTCTCAAAAGTTCATGTGATGGACCCTGAAATGTAACAGATAAGCATCTGCACCATTGAGATAAATGTCTTTGGATTATGAGTAAAGGAAAATGTTTTTCTTTAGTCTTGGTATGAAAAGAGAGTGAATGGGAACATCCATTTCTTTTCTTCTCATTCATACATTTTGTTATGTATTTTCTTTTTTGTCAGTCTGGTATTGCCTCTCCAGAGATGACTAGGAAATTTTGCTTTGTTGTCATCCAAATATCTTTTCTGAGACACCTGCTTGAAAGTAAGCATGTCCTATCCCCTCCAGGTTATGTATACAGAATCCTTGTGAAGGCTGAAATGAAAACCTTTTATAGATGTGTTTTACAGAAATGTTCTTTGACCTTCTTTGGGGTTTCTGTCTGTTGCTGTGTTTATGTGAAAACAAACATCTTTTTTTAAAGTCTTGATTATTTTTCAAGGGCTATGAATTCAGAACAGATGATAGTTCACCTGAGGTGCATTCAAACCAGTTCTATAGACAGATCTTTGTTGATGATCCTGGATTCTGTACCCCAAACACACGACAGACTCTAATAGTTTTCTACATTTTACCTGGAGAGATATTATTTTGACCTTTATGGAATTATGCAATATCAGGCTCATTTTAACTGATTTTTCAGATAATGAAATATAAATAGTTTTCTCTTTCATAGATTTTCTTTCTTACCCTTCATTGTCTTTTTTAGAGAATGACTTCCCCTCTACTTTAATCCTATATTTTTCCTTTCAAAAGATAGATGAGAATTTTCTCTATTCAGTACTATACCCTAGTTACTAGATTATGAGACATCAACTTCCACAACTACTGAAAACTAAGAATTTTTTTATGTAGTAGCTAAACTCAAAGTTGGATAATTTACTTCTTTTGAAATTAATGATGTTAAATATGAATATCAACATTTTTCATTGTTTTATTTTTAAGTCTTAAATGTTAAAGCCAGTCTGAAATCGTTATTTTAAACTTTATCTCATATGTGGCAGATTTCTTCTCCTTTAACAAGTAAAACTAAACTTCCCAGCAGGCATCTCTAAAAGACCACAGCTTTGCTGGAAATTTATCAGACTTTTCAAAGAATATTGCCTCTGTGGAAAAGGTCTCTGTTATTTGAATGTGCTCCGGGAATCCTCTCTTCAATTTATAGGCTGCTACAGCTTTTCAGGTGGAGGCTCTGAATAAAATTGGTTAGACTTTAATTTAGTTTTGATTATTTTTCTCTGAAATTAAATATTTGCTTTCCAGTGATCAATGGATGACTGGTATTACTCCGACAAGTCTTAGGGCAGACTTCAGTTTCCTGTGAATATAGTTGTCCTGAGGTGGAACAAACACACAATAAACTCAGTATGAAAATAGTAATAGAGAAGCTGCTACAGGGCTTTTTTCTTTATATTTTTCCATCTCCCATACTCTTCCCTGTTTCCACCAAGAATCCTCTCTCTGTCTTTTGAGACATTTCTTTTCCAGTTCCTGTCCTACCCTGTTTTCTTTTTATGAGTATAGACCAAAATCATGCTGTGGATAGCAAAGGGCAGAAATGCTGTTATGCTTGAACAATGTAAAATTTTACTTTCAGTATATTGAGAGGGTAAAGAATTGAAGGGATGGGAACACAGTGGACAAATGGGAGCCCAAAAGAGAATATGGAAAGAGTGGCATACATGAATAAAAAGTAGAAAAGAGAAAGAAAGAGAGAAAAAAATCTATTATTAGCAAAATATTCAGGTATTTAGCAATTAAAATCAATTTAACAGGAACATAGGCAATATATTCCTGAGATCACCTAACACTGAGAGTTTAATCACAGTTCTCCACTCAAGAGCAGGGCCTCTGCAGCACCTACTTAAATTTGGCATTGGAAACATTATTAGATACCTAATGAGACCAATTGCCACATCAATCCTGCAGCAAAACTTTTCTAACAACAGAAACAGATGTTAGAGTAGCCCTTCATAATGTTACATTATCATTAAAAGGGATGAGAGAACATGTGCTAGTTTTTTTTTTTTTTTTAATAATGTGTTGATTTTACTTTGCCCCACGTAAGATTTCCTATTATCTATACTAGGGAATGCCCCAGTATGTGTAGACTCAGTACACTTTTTCCAACTCCAAAGCAGAAGAGTCAAACACTGCACTCTCTGTCTCCTTGGCAGGTAGGGTGTTGGCATGTCATTTAAGTTCTGCTAATCAGATGCTCCAACTGGGGATTTGAAATGTTGAGCCGGCCAAGTGAATGTCAGGGTATGGTCAGAATTCACTTGTTGCACTTGTGACCATGGATAATGACCTGCAGCAATGTCCTGAACAAACAGCTTCTAAGAATGACGGTGATCTCATTTCCAGCTCCGTCACCATTCAGAATTGTCTCAATATCTCTCTATTCTCTAAACTTGGCCCTGCAAATTCCAGGCAATACCCAGAACCCCTAAAATTCATCCAGTAAATTTCTTTATTGTTCTTTTCATTTCCTTTGGTTGCGTTTTTCTTATTTTGGCCTGAGATCCAGAGTCAAATTCCATGTTTTGGGAATCAGGAATCCTATCTGAATCTGTAGAATAAATCTTTTCTAGGAAGGGTGAGCCTAGCTATTAAAAATCTATTACAACCAGTAACCTGCTTTTATTAACAAAATAGGGTCTACCTATATGTAAAACGAGGGAACTCACAGGAGGTAGCCCCTCTAATATTGCTGTCTGATTGGCCCATATCTTCTGTTTATCACATAAGTGATGCGTTGTCCACTGAAATTTCAATCAGTGAGTGTATTTGTTTTCTTTAGCTTAAAAAAGGAAGAAGAGAAATGGTCTTGGCTATATTGAGAAAGATTCTGCATCTGCAATTCATTTGTTTATAAGAAGTTAAAAACAATTTGAACTCACACACTGGTATTTTAAATTTGAAATACTTGAAGAAGTTAAAAATGTATGCATATTGAATATAATATTATATTAAAACATTTATTTATATGCAGTTAATACACATAAATATGCAGAATAAAGCAGAAATTGAAATAACATTTGAGTGACTGACTTTCCTAGATGTTCCTTTATAAGAACTTAGAGATTCTATCAGAGATATGACACTTGTTCCAGGGATTTTGAAATCAGCAAAGTGTCTAAATTTCAAGGTAAGAGTGGATTTGTGCCTTCTGAAGTGGTCTTTCCTTTTCAAGATAGGAAATTGAATTTGGTGCTAAAAGGCTACTTTCCTTTAGAAGATCAGGATATGCCAGGCTACAAAGGATAGAACGCTCCCTTTTAATCCTATTAATCCAAGTAAATTCACTTTATCTACTAGGTCAGTTAAATATAACAATCCATTTTCAGATCTATGACAGAGTCATCTAAATTTGGGATATTTGACTGAGGAAACATGACTTCAGACAAAATAATTGTGTGTGTGTTGACTTGTACCCTCTCAGTATTTATGCTACAAATCACCTGCCCTTTTCACTTCCAAAACCTCACGTCTTTAACACTCAGACAATCTTTTTTGAGTTCCATAAATATAGACAGATGACATTGCTTAAGCAAACACACACCATTACCACCAAAGAAAAGGAAATTTAAAAATAGCTATAATTTTGTTTTACCAAATTAAAAATAATGTGTAGAAATACTTTGTTGTTTTTTTGTGTATAGGTTAATAGCAAGTTAAACAATTGTGCAAAGATATACTGTTGACGCTTGGACAACACTGGTTTGAATTGCTTCTGTCTACTTATATGTGAATTTTTTTCAACTAAACTTGGATTGAAAATACGGTATTTGAGGGATGCGAAATCCTCATGCAGAGAGCTGACTTTTTGTATAGGCAGCTTCTGCCTGGTCAACTTTGGGACTTGAGTGTGCATCGAGTTTGGTATAAGCAGGGGGCCTGGAATTAATCCTTCATGTGTGTGGAGGGAGGACCATACTGCCAAAAGAATGCCAAAATGCTGCGTGCCTTTCAGGCATCATAAAAAGTCTTTCTTATTTTAATTCCTGCCAATAGAAATGACTTCTGGTTTAAAAAAGAAAATGTTCTCCTCTATGATATAAATTTTCCTTATATTGGTATTTTTTATGTTTTAAAAATTACTTCTCATGTATTAGTTACCTATTACCATAACAAATTATACCCAAACTTTGGCAGCTTAAAGGAACACATATTTATTATCTCACAAGCTCTTTGGGTCAGGAATTAGGGCCTCATGTCACTTGATTCTGTACTTCAAGCTCTCTTACATTGAAAAGTTGAAATTATCTATTTTATTGAAGGAAGTGTTCACAATAAATAATGCTTATATTTCATGGCGTCATTTAACATCACTTTGATTTTGTGGCAGTCTTCATTGGAAACACAAGAATGACCATGTTGATTTTTTTTTAGTTCAAATATTGAGATTGAAAAATTAATTTCAAACATGAAATTAAGATTTATTTTCTATTCTGCTATCAAGATCGCAGACAAATTTTGATAGACTGATACAGAGGTAAAAGTGCATAAGATTAAAGGACATATTGATTTGATACATTAAATTTAGAAAAGGGAAGAAGCTTGGAAATTAAATGCTATGTCATGATTACTTTTCTGTCCTTCTATTTCTTGACCTATTAGCAGCGATTGCCACAGTTGATAACCCAACCTAAAATCCTTTTAGTATTCCTCAAATATTATGGGCTGCAGTTGCACCTTCTCAGTCTGCTTTGTGGGTTCTTCTTTCTACAGTACATCTCTGGACTGTGGACTGCCGGGGCTTGCTCCTGGGCCCCCTTTTATTATAAATATTTTTTGAAACTGAATTTATTTTTTTATCTTGTTTCAACTTTTTATCTTAGTACACTATAATTATAGGAAATGTACATGAGTGTACAGCTTTAAGAGTGTTCAGACTGAGTGCATTTTTGTAAACAGCGCCTAGACCAAGAAATGAAATATTACCAACAACACAGAAGCCATTCCCATATCCCTTTTTCAGTCACCACAGTATCGCAAAGGTTTTGTATGTTTCTCTACTTCATATAATGGAACAACACAGTATACAGTCATGCATCATTTAACAACAGGGACAACAGAGATCCATTTTCAGAAATGTATCGTTAGGTGATTTCATCCTGTGTAAACCTACACAGTGTGCTTACACAAACCTAGGCCTTTTGATTTCAAGATTATTCTTTTTTAAGCACCAAAGAGGCAAGAAAAGCTTCGTATTTCTCTGCTATACCCCTTTTAATAAAAGTATGTGTTCTGTAAAAGTTGGATTCAATCAAAAGGCCGCACTGAGGAATTAGTGTGACCTTAAGGCGGCAAGTTCCCCAGCCCTGGCTGGCTACAAACTTGTGCAGCATGTTACTGTAGTGAATATTGTAGACAATTGTAACACAATGATAAGTATTTGTGTATCAAGACATAGAAAAGATACAGTAAAAATATGATATTATAATCTTACAGGGTCACTAAGTGGTCCCTCATTGACCAAAATATCACTGTGTGGTATGTGACTGTGTTCTCTTTTGGAGTTGATCTTTTAGTCAGTGCTGTCATAAGAGTCCTTCATTATTATTGCTGTATAGTGTTCCATTGTGTGAAAATAGCACAATTTATTTATCCATATTTCTCTAGTAAATACTTGGATAGTTCTTAGTTTTTATTTAGTACCAATATTGCTGCTACGGATAGTCTAGTACATGTCTTTTGGTAGACACGTGTGTATCCTGACATAGGTTAAGATCATAAATTATATTGTAAGACTCCTTATGTTCTACCTCTTACAAGCTATATGGCTCAATAGAAGATACTTGTATTGAGTACTTGCAGCAAGTACTCTCTGTGTTTCAATTTCCTAATTCATAAATGGGAATCAAATAGTACTCAATTCAGAGAGTTGTTAAGAAGAGTAAATGAGTTATATCTTTAAAGTGATTAAATGACGATTTTTAAAGAGCCAAATATTCAAAGTGATTAGAAGAGTGCTCGATTCACAGTAGGTACTTAATACATGTTAGCTATTTTTTTTTCTTTTTTAGCAATGGCATCAACTTTCACTTCATTGTTCAGCTCCCAGCCTACAGTTGCATACCTGATATCTTCCTTTTTCTTAGGAAATCAACCTCCAGTCCTTCAAGTCCCATGGCTCTGTCTATAAACATATCCTGAATCTATCCACGTCTCCCTGGCCTCCATGCATTTGGCTTTAGTTCAACAACCTCCGTCTTACTCTTGGTAATTTCCAAACTGGTCTCCTTGATTCTATTTTTGTTTTTCCATTAACCCACTCTTGGTAATAATCAGAATGATTTGATACATGTACATGATGTTATGTCACTCCCTGCATTAAAAATAAAGCAAAACAAAAGAATTAAATTAACAAAAATCTACACTAGCATCTTTTCACATTTTATCACAGCTGCCGAGGCTACACAATCTGGTCTTCCTTTTTCTCTGACTTTTATCTCAGATTACTATTCTAATCTATCAATCTGGTGGCCTTTCTCTTTCTCAAGTGAACCAAGTTTATTCTACTCAGAGTCTTTGAATTAGTTATTCCTTTTACTAGGAGTACTATGTCCACAGATCTTTGTAGGGCCCTACTGATTTTCTGTATTTAGATTTCAGATCAGACTGCCTCCCATCATTTTTTCTGAGAAGGCTTTTCCTGACTTTCTTCTCAGTCTTCTCCAACCAATAGTTACTCTCTATAACATCATCCTATTATGTTTTACTCATTTTTTTACATTTCTATCTGGAATAATTTTGGCCATTTATTTGGTCACTTGTTTATTTTTGTTTCTTTCTGTCTAGTATGGAAGCTCCACAAGAGCAGAAATCTTAATCCACTCACATATTGATGGGCACTTGGGTTGTTTATACCATGGAATTCTACTCAGCCTCAAAAAACAACGGTGATCTAGCACCTCTTGTATTATCCTGGATACAGCTGGAACCTATTCTTACTAAGTGAAATATCACAAGAATGGAAAAACAAGCACCACATGTACTTACCATGAAATTGGTATTCACTGATCAACCCTTAAGTGCACACAGAGTAATAACATTCATTGGGTGTTGGACAGACGGGGGGAGGGGGGAGAAAAGGGGTATATACACCTAATCGGTGCAGTGCACACTGTCGGGGGGAGGGATATACTTGAAGCTCTGACTCGGGTGGGGCAAGGGCAATATACATAACCTAAACATTTGTACCCCTGTAATATGCTGAAATAAAAAAACAATTTATTTGGTTTATTAGTTCTTATAATAATGACTGGTAAATTTTTGAGGTTCAATAAAGACTTAGAATAAATGAAGGAATGACGTAAACTACCCACTCAACTTCCTCTTTAAGTTTATTGTAGATATTCAAGTAAATATTCTAGAATGAAAAGGAGTCACATATAACAAAAATTTACTTAGAAAAATTATAAACATATGGCTTTAGTCATTATAATAGTTAAGTTTATTAATTAGCTAACATGACCTGCTATTTGATTAATTTACTCATTTATTTGATTTGTTAAATTTAAGCAAAAAGACATTGCAGGGAATTAAGGAAAATTGAAGTGGCCATGCTTACTTAATTTTTCCTGATGCTGTTATATTTTATCTTTAGAAAGTCAAAACATGAGCCATGTTAGTGTTTTTTTATCAAATAGAAAGGAGAATACTGGTCAAAGATAACATTTTCACATAGGAAGAGTATGAATATTGATTTCATAGGTTATGCATTAATTATGGGGAGCCTCTTTATTTGTAATGGATAAACATACATTTGTACCCTATTATTCCTTTCACAACTATGACCTGTCAATAAATAAAACCAATATTGAAAATCTATAGAAATACAAGTTAAAAGTTTTCACTTTACCTTTGAAGGTATTTTGTGTTTCGGGACTATCAGAATGGCCATTATTAAAAAGTCATAAAAAAAATAGATGTTGATGTGAATGTGGTAAAAAGGGAATGATTATACACTGTTGGTAGGAATGTAAATTAGTACAACCTCCATGAAAAACAGAAAACATATTGTCTTACATTTTGATGTTGAGAAGAAGAATAGTTTAATAACTTTTCTAAGATGATTGAGCTAAGCATTGGTAAAATTGGGAAAAAGAAAGCTCTAGTTTGAAGTTTTTTAAATTAAAAAATCTTATTTTCTATATCTGAAAGTGATTTATTACCACTATCATTTTCTTAATAGAAATGATTTCCTTAATAAATTCACCAAAATATATTTTCCCTTTAAAATACCACTTTGAAGATAATTACATATTTATTACAAAACCCTTCCAATTTAAGCTTAGATAAAACAAAGAAAAGCAAGCCTAACTTAGGCAATGTCCTTTCTCTTTCACTGTTGCTGCCTTTGCATGCAGTATTCCCACTGACAGTTGGTTGAGCAAAGGTGCATTATACCAACATTAACATGCCAAGTTTCCTCACAGACTGTACCTGCCAAGCAGATAAATGTGTAGTGTGAATTAACAAGCATGCTGCACCTGGGTTTTCTTGGTGGTATTAAAAATAATTCTCCCCATAGCACAGGTATGATAGCACTGGTGTCTTAAGACTTAATATTAACAAGATTTGTATACCCTGAAGCTAGATAAGGAAGTTTCATAACCCTGGAACTGAATTGCTATTAATCCTAAATTCAAAAATAGCATAGAAGTTTTGCTTTAGATTTAAGAGAAATAATAAGGAAAAAAGGCTAAACAACAGTACTATATTGTCAACAAATGTATTAAATCTAGATAACATAAAAATATATAACTTGTATTGAGTGCTTACTGTATATCTGACATTAATCCAGGTGCTCAAAGTTCATTAATTAGTTGGCCCCTCTAATCCTACAACCTGCTTCCTTCTTGCTTTCTTTTCTCTTTTAATATTAATACTCCTTACCTGTTCTACTTTTTTTATTCCTCTATTTTTTATCACCCTCTATTTCACTAGATGCTTTATTTATGAATTATGTTTTACTTTCCCATTGTCTCTTTCACTAGAGTGAATACTCTTTAAGAATAGACATCTACATTGTAATAAAATAGGTTAGTTTATGCTGAAGTAACAAAAAAACCCAAATCTCAATGACTGAAAGCCATTAAGTTTATTTTTTGCTTATGCAATATTTACAGCATGAATCTGTAGGAGATTCTATACAACATATTATGCAGGAATCCATAAATACAGAGATTTCATCTCAAAACATGCTTCCATAATTACAGATGCTAGGTAAAGTAAATGTGATGAATTTCTCAGTTGGGCTTAAAGTTTCTACTAAGAAATAACATATTTTAATTCTGCTCATATTTCATTGGGCAAAGAAGGTCAGATGGCCATGCCTCATTTCAGCAGTGCTGGAAAGACATTGTAGTAACCAGCATACAGTTTATTATACCATATCTCTTCCATTGATTGCCACATGCCAAGTGCTGGTTCATAGAAGATCATGAATAGATATTTATAGCTATTAATAGTAACTATTGCCATCATTTTATGAACAAAAATACTGAGACATACAGAGGTAAGACAACTTGCCAGATTCTATGAAGAACAAAATGTGAAGCCAAACAGTATTACTTTAGAATCTTTACTCAACTCCTGTATTGATGTTGATAAGAGGAGTCACTGTACTGAAGTTATATTACTTGATGCTAATCAATCTACTTTTTGTTGTTTCCTTGTTCTTCCTCAAGCTTTCTTTTAAAAACTGACTATTCTTTTGTGGCCAGAGTAGTACTTCTCTATTTTTAGATGAGATGCTACCCAATTTATGAATCACAAATAAAAGCCAGTAAGATTATTTAAATAAATTTGTTGAAATTTTGTCTTTTGACACTATCTTGACAGAAATCTCACACAATTACCTATCTTCAAAAAAATTAATTCTAGAATCTTGTGGTTTTGATAATTACCAAAAATAAATTATTTTCATGTAATTTTGGAAAATACTGCCTGCTCAATACAATTACCTTTATTATAATTTTAATGAGAAGTCACTGGATCTCACTTTTTGGGTGGTGTATGTTTTAAGGGGAACTACTTTAAGTGAGGCGCAAATACTGAATAGTATTAAATAAGGCAAACTCCTCATTCATAAACTAAAAATGCTTTCTATTTAGTGAAATGAGGAAAAGACTTAAAAACAATAGAGATAGAATATTGGAAGCACCCAGGAAATATCTGAAAGATCAATTTGCTGAATTCTTTCTACACTATAATATTTCTTCTCAACAGGAAACTTTTTCAATTTGAGTAAGTATGGAATATCAAGGTATTAATGTAAGCAGCAGCTAATAGATGATGAATTTTCTAGGACTATAAATGATAGGTAAACAAACAGCAGCAATGATGGTAAACTTAGTCATTTTTTACATGCATAGATTTTAGGTCACTTGTAAAATTTTGTTTACAATTTAACTGAGCATTTTGTCTCTTTTGCTTGGAAAATAATAACCTATTCTTAATCATTTATTTCTATCTCCTCTTCTTTGTTTCTTTTGCCTTCTCTCATTCCCTGCCATGTATGACTACATTATTTTATATCTAGTGTGTTCTGGACATTAAGCTAATTAAAGCAAACACTGGCTCTACCAACTATGAGTTGTATAGTCTTGGAACAGTTTTACTTTATTTGTTGCTGTTTAAAAATCCTTAATAATATAATAATAATATTTCATGACATGTGAGCTGTAAGTGTATTATTAAATTAGAAGTTCCTATTTTAGTGCCTGACATATAATGGATTGTCCACAAAGAGTTTTAGAATGAAGGAATGAATGAATAAATGAATGTATGGTAGCCATGGCAGTGATAATTTGAATGTATTTGTAATATTCAATCTTTAAGAAGATGTGGGAACTGGAAAGGTTTATTACAGGAATGGTCATTTATAGGCCAATCTTTTTCATTAATATGTATGCAGAAAATTTTAACAAAACCAAACCCTAAACAAATACAAATCAATTTCTGTGAAATACACAAAGCATAATAAATAATAACTGAGGGAGATTATTTCAGAAATACATGTTTAATTTAAAATTTGAATATCAATTAGTATAATTCACCAAATTAACAGACTAAAGGAGAAAAGCTATACCTTCATCTCAATAGATGCAGGAAAAGCTTTTAATATCATTCAATACCCATTCATGAAAAAATTAGACATAATAGGGTTCTTCCCTAATTTATTAAACAATATCTACAAAAATCTTACAGCAAATATACTCAATAGTAAAATATTAAATGCTCCCCCAGGAAGTTTGAAGGGAGGTAAGAATATTTGTCATTGATACTTCTACTTAGTATCGTACAATAGGTCCTAGCAAGCCAGTAAGCAAGAAAATTAGGAGAAAAGGAAGAAAGAAAAAATGATTGTTATAATCAGGTGACACTGCATGCATAGAAAAATCAAAACAGCTTACAGACAAAATACTAGAGTTCTCAAGTAAAATTAACAAGTTTGTTTAATTTAAGTTCAAGTATATTTTTAAAAACAATTGTACCTTATATATAAGGAAAATATGTTTAATGAAATTTGAGGAAGATACTATTTACAATAATATTTAAAATATCAGGCTGGGATCTGCTCAAATTAAAAAACTTCTGCATAGTCCAGGAAACTATCATTAGAGTGAATAGACAACTTACAGAATCGGAGAAAATATTTTCATGCTGCACATACAGTGAAGGGCTGATAACAAGAATTGATGTAGAACTTAAGAAAATTAACAAGAAGACAATGAAACAACCCCATTAAAAAGTGGGCAAGGACATGAAGAGAAACTGCAAAAGAACATAGAATAATGGCCAGCAAACATATAAAAAAAGTTCAACATTTCTAATCATCAGGGAAATGCAAATCAAAATCACAATGAGATATCACCTAACTCCGGTGAGAATGGCTTTTATCAAAAAGTCCCAAAACAACAAATGCTGGCATGGATGCAGAGAGACAGGAACAATCATACACTGCTGACGGGATTACAAATTAGTAAAACCTCTGTGGAAAGCAATTTGGAGATATCTCAAAGAACTAAAAATAAAAATACCATTTGACGCAGCAATCCCACTGCAAGACATCTACTTAAAGGAAAAAAAGACATTTTACAATAAAGATATTTGTACTCGAATGTTTACAGCAACACAACTCACAATTGTGAAGATCGGGAAATAACCCAAGTGCCCATCAATACATGAGTGGATTAATAAAATGTGGTATAGGTATACCATGGAATACTACTCAACCATAAAAAACAACAGTGAATTAGCACCTCTTGTATTATCCTGGATAGAGCTGGAACCCATTTTACTAAGCGAAGTATCACAAGAATGGAAAAACCCTTTTGGGGGTGTCCTTTCAGTTTGATTCTTCATACTTCCAGAGTTTTTTTCGCTGATTTCTTCTCACCTGGAGAAGCTGTTGCTTCTTACCTTTGGATTTTTTCTTTAGATAATGACAAGCCCAGTTTAGTCTCTGAGACAGTAGGTGTTGCTTGTGGGTGAGAATGGACCACACCCTGTACAATGAGTCAGTAAATGTAGTAAAAGGGCACGCAAATTGACCTCCGTGTCATTAGGTGGCGCTTGCCTGGAGGAGCAAGCTGCAGTGTTGTTTTTGGGTCCTGTAACCAGCTCTCCTTCTTCTGGAGAGGCACACTAGTACCTCAGATAGTGGGTGGGGCTGTGGAACTGCCAGGTGTGTCTTTATTCTCCACCACAGCAGGGGGGGATGGGGGAGTGAGGCTGAGCAGGGCTGGGTTGGTGGGTTGGATGAGCCTTCCCTCTAGTTCCATAAGTGCTTTTAGTAGGAGTCTGGCTTATTACTATTTTTAACATTAATCCTTTTTTTTCTAATCATGTAAAAAATTTAAAAAAATGTGGCTTTCATAATGTCTTATGTATTTTAATTTAGCATAAAGTATGATTTATTACTCTCACATTGATGTTTTTTAATTCAGTCTCATGTCTGTTCCTTCAAAAGAAAATACTCCTTTGTGCATTTCCTTAGCAAACAGGTGGAGTGGCTTCTCCAGTGTCAAAGTGACAGTCACCCAATCACGATCATTTCTCGAATAGTATGCAGTAGAAAAATAACATCTGTAGATTAACTCAAACCATCTTGATAAAGTGAAGCAGGTGCTCATATTAGCATTTCTAAAGCTAGAGAAATCCATCTGCAGAAAGTTGATTTACAGTAATTTTAACCTGATTTATTCTTCATTATGAGTAAGTGCACTACCTAAGAGATATGAATCATGGTACTTAGTGAAATAAACATATTAGAAGATTATGATCTTACAGAGAATCTGTTGTTACTCTCCTTGAACAGGCTCTTTAGATATCATTTGCTTCTTTGCATTATTTAACTATAATGATATATTTCTGTGAAAAGCAATTTTTTTCCTTCTGTAGGTAAATAATACAGTTCTGGAACAAAATACATTTTTATTGGTGATCACATTCATTTAGTCTTTCTATAATATATTTAGAAGACTTTTTAAGAGAGATAAGACATGTGCACAGGCATGTTGTAATGAACAGAATTATGCATATATTATGTATGTATAAAAATGCATACATATATAAAGTATGTGTAACTTTATGAATATATTTTTACATATTACATAGAGCATTATACATGTAAATATGCTTATTACATATGTATACTGTATATATGTAAAGAATACTGGAAATAATTTAGAAGGCCATAAATAAAAGAGTATACAATTACAGTTCTTTGATAGAATGAGATAACATGCAATTGTTAAAAGTGAAATTTAATTTATATGTATCATAATTGTGAGTTAATGACCACAATATATTATTAATGCTTTTAAAATAGTAAATTGCACAATACAATATGGACAATTTAAAATAATGCACACATGGATTTGGTAAAATTATCCTGATAGCCAATTATCAATCAGGGTTTATTTCTGAGAGGTGGGAGGGTCTTTTATTTCTCACTTTATATACCATTATATATTTGAATATCTTTCATTGATCTTGTACTATTATTTACTTTTTAAAAATATAAAATGTTTTTTAACTGAGGAGGAAATTATTTATTGGTGAACTCTGTCTTGGAAGTATGTATTATTCTTCCCTGATAGTATTCATGAATTACACAGGAAAATGATTCCTCATGTGGTAGAGATACTCCTCCTGTATTTTATAACTTGCATAACAAATCAGTCTATTTTTAAATGAAATATTTGATTATTATCAGGTATGAAAATATCTAAGGCTCATTCAAAGCTAAAACTTTAATATATTTTGAAGGTGTATGTTTTCTTAGAAAATATAATTTTATGTGTGTATGGCATGAATACTAAAAATGAAACGTTGCAACCAATTAAAATGAATTTGAGAATCTGATTGTTAATTCTTTAGTATAAAGAATACCTAATACACACTACACTGTGTCATGTGCTACTGACCACTGGCAATTTATTGATTATCAAACATTTGTAGAACAAAAGTGAAAAGTTAGAAGAAATAGTAGGGGCACTGAAAGATTCTGACCTCTGATGTACTGGTGTACTACCCATTTAGATACAACCATAACTACATGAGTGTATTCACTCTAAATAACATTTAGAATATGGATTTCTCGCAAGAATGCCAGAATTGACCTTGTTCTTTTCCTGGGTAACTTTTAATCTTTGTCTCAAGCTACTTTTTGTCAGTCTGTAACAAATAGAAATTATATTTATGTAATAAATCTCTTCAGATATTTTCTTAGAAAAATAAGGAGATTCAGGGTCTGATAAAAACCATATTGTTTATCATATCCTGTCCTTTGCAGCCTACCCTCCAACACTCATGGGCCTCCAAAAAATGTTAGTGAAATCAAGTTACATAAATATCATGAATTCTGAACTAAAGAGAAAATAAGGGATTTCAAATATCATAAAGTGATGTGGTGGAGATTGGAAAGCACAAGTCCATTCAATTCAGGCATTTTGAGGCATTTTAGTTAAATAAATGTACATGTCCCTTATGTCCTTTCTAGCTCTACATAATTATCTTTACAAGCAACTGCCAAATCACTAGATGCCTGATTTTTGGCACATTGCATTCCTCTCCTTGATTTATTTTTCAACAGGATTGTGTATTTTTTAATACAACCAATGAAATCATTGGCCACATTCTTTGCAACCCTGGGCTAAGCCCAAACGAGCTACTTTTCCTTTGCAGGCTGCGCAAATTTAGCTGGATGACTTTTCTTTTTTCTGGTTAACCCCCTACACTGCCTTTCTGAAATTTCATACCCTTCCTTGCCCCATTCTCAGGTCAAGTTGAGCACAAAGTATGGTATAATCTTTTCCAACATCTCCAATTTCTGTCTATCTAATTTTATTATTCATTTTTAGACTAATATTCACCATAGGGAAACAGATTAGGACAAGGAAGGTGAGCATTATAAAAATAAAAAATATGAGGAAATATACAAAGTTACTAGAAATCAACCCAAATTTTTATAATCTCTCCTTTTAGAGTCAGATTCCCCAAAAAGAGACACCGAGACAAGGATTTAATGCAAATTATTTTATTAGGAAAATACTCCAGGAGAAATTCTTAAAGGGGTGAAGGGAGCCAAAGAGGGTGTAATTTCACATAAAATCCCAGCTTCAGTCTGATCCATGGGGGAACTTTGAAGTGAAACTTATGCCTCAGAATTTGTCCTGATTTGAGACAAGTTTCTTAGGCGTTAGTTGACCACTCACTAAGGCCATCCTGGGAATACAAAGTAAGCTCACCCCTGGGCACATCTAGCTCTCGGTGTGTGAGTAGCAAAGTGGTCCTGAGCTCAGTGGCAGTTCTTTGAGTAGAATTGCAGGCTCAGGTTGTTAGAAGCAAGGTACACAGAAACTGCAATGGGCTCGCAGAAAGGGCAAAAGGGATTCCGAGAGATTTGGCCAGATCACAGTTTTTTGCAGTCTCTGTTAAAGTGTGTTTGGATTTGACTTGTCTTTGTCAAGCCTTTTCTGACAGCCTTGTTATTTCTCCAGGATGATTTGTTCTGCTTCCTTTGTCGTTCTTCATACTCTTCCTCTGAGGCTGAAAGTCTTGTGGAATAGCTTCATCACGTCCCCACCTCCAGCCCCACCCCTTTTCTCCAGAACAGCAATAAGAAAAATAGTTTTCAGGAAGGCAAGATAAATATGAAAGAAATATTTGATTATAAATGATATATATATTATCATCAAGGTTACTACTATTCAAATAGAGAGTATATCTGCCAAAGAATGCCTCATCTAACCCAGTACAGGTTTTGGAAGATGCTGGTGTAGTTGGTCCTACTGGAAACAATTCTGATATTTAGATCCACTTTTAAAAAGCATGTAAACCTTGTAGAAAAAGTTCCATATCTTTCTCTGATCTAGAGTTATGTCACTCGGTAATGACCAAAGATGTTTTGTTATAATAAATTCCCCATGTTTGACTATGTCTGAGTCTTCACTTCCTTTTCATCTGAAGTCTCATAACCCTTTAGGTGTATCATTTAAATTGGACCTGTCAACTTTTCGACTCATGGGAAAGCTATGTGTGTACTTGTCTGATACTGTCAAATAGGCTAGGCTTTCCTAAAAATTATTAAACTACTGAGATACTATAATATTCTAGGTTCTATGCTCAGCACTTTATAAACAAAATGTCGTTAATTTATTGAAATAATTTTAAATATTTTTTATAATGGGAACAATAAAGTATTAGTGACTAGTCTGAGATTTAGATAATAGAAATATTCTTTTTTAAATTTTTATTATGGATACATAATAGCATTATAGCATATATGTGATGTTTGATACAGGCATACAATGTAAATTAATCAAATCAGGGTAATTGGGTACACATCACTTCAGGTATTTAACATTTCTTTGAGTTAGGAATATTCCAATTATACTTTTAGTTATTTTAAAGGTATACTCTAACTTATTATTGATAATAGTGTGTGTGTATATATATATATATATATATTTTTTTTTTTTTGAGATAGAGTCTTGCTCTGTCACCCTGTGTAGAGTACAGTGGCATCATCTTGCTTGCTGCAACCTCAAACTCCTGGGCTCAAGTGATCCTCTTGCCTCAGCCTCCTGAGTAGCTGGGACTACAGACAGCATGCACCAAGATGCCTGGCTAATTTTTCTATTTTCAGTAGAGACAGGGTCTCTCTCTTGCTCAGGCTGGTCTTGAACTCCTGAGCTCAAGCAATCCTCCCACCTCAGCCTCCCAGAGTGCTAGGATTACAGGCATGAGTTACTGCACCTTGCCGATTACAGTACATTTTTTATGTTATAAAATATTTTTCATACTATCTAACTATATTTTTGCACCCATTAACCGTCCCAACTTTCTCTCCCCTCCTGGCTACCTTTCCAATCCTCTGGTAACCATCATTCTACTATCTCCATGAGATCAATTGATTTTAATATATAACCCCCACATATGAGTGAGAACAAGTAAGATTTTTATTTCTGTGCTTGGCCTATTTCACTTAACGTAGTGTTCCCCAGTTCTATCCATGTTGTTGCAAATGGCAGAATTTCTTCTTCTTTGTGGCTATATAATATTCTATTGTGCATATGCCACAATTTGTTTATCCATTCATTCATTAATGAATGCTTATGTTGATTACTAATCTCGGCTATTGTGAATAGTGCAGCAATAAACATGGAGTGCAGATATATTTTTGATATACTGAATTCCCCTTCTTAGGATATATACCCAACAGTGGGATTGCTGGGTCTTATGGTAATTCTATTTTTAGATTTTTGAGGAACCTCCATACTGTTTTCCATAGTGATTGCACTAATTTATATTCCCACAATGTATGAGAGTTCCCTTTTCCGCACTTCCTTGCCAGCATTTGTGATTGCTGATCTTTTTGATAAAAGCCATTTTAACTGAGGTGAGATGATTGGCACTTTGATTTGCATTTCTCTGATGACTAATGATGTTAAGCATTTTTTTGTAAACCTATTGGATATTTGTATGTCTTCTTTTGAGAAATATCTATTCAGATCCTTTGTCTATTTTTAAAATAAGATTATTTGCTTTTTTTTCTTTTCGAGTTATTGGAGCTCCTTATGTATTCTAGTTATTAATCCCTTGTCAGACGGGTAGTTTGCAAGTATTTTCTCCCACTCTGGATTGTCTCTTCACTTTATTGATTGTTTCCTTTGCTCTGCAGAAAGCTTTTTAGCTTGATGAGATCCCATTCATCCAATTTTGCTTTGGATGCCCCGTGCTTTGGAGTATTACTCAAGAAGTCCTTGCCCAGACAAAAGTCATGAAGCATTTCCCCAATATTTTCTATTGGTAGTTTCATAGTTGCAGATCTTATATTTTAGTCTTTAATCCATTTTGCTTTTATTTTTGTGCATGGTGAGTGATAAGTGACTAATTTCATTCTTTTGCATATCGATATCCAGTTTTCTCAGCACCATTTATTGAAGAGACTGTTCTTTCTCCAATGTATGTTCTTGGCATCTTTGTTGGAGATAAGTTCACTATAGATGTGTGGATTTATTTCTGAGTTCTTTATTCTCTTCCATTGGTCTATGATTTTATGCCAGTATCATACTCTCTTGATTGCTACAGCTGTGTAGTATAATGTGAATTCAGCTAATGTGATTTTTCTAGTTTTGTTCTTTTTATTCGGGATGACGTTGACTATTCAGGATCTTTTGTGCTTCCATATATTCTTTAGGATTATTTTTTGTGTTTCTGTGAAGAATGTCATTGGTATTTTGATGAAGATTACATTGTATCTATAGATTGATTTGGGTAGTATGAACATTTTAACAATATTGGTTCTTCCAATCCATGAGCATGGAATATCTTTCCATTTTTTTGGTGTACTATTCAATTTCTTTCATCAATGTTTTATTGCTTTCATTATAGAGATCTTTCACTTCTTTGGTTAAGTTTATTCCTGGGTACTTTATTTTATTTGTAGCTATCGTAAATGGGATTACTTTCTTGGTTGCTTTTTCAAATTGCAGTCGCATATAGAAATGGTACTAATTTTTAGCTATGTTGATTCTTTCAATCCATGAGCAAGATAATTTTTATATGTTGATTTTGTATTTGGCAAATTTACTGAATTTGTTTATCAGTTGTAATAATTTTTGGATGGAGTCTTTAGATTTTTCTAGATATAAGATCATATTGTCTGCAAACAAGGATAATTTGACTTCTTTCTTTCCAGTTTGGATATTCTTTATTTCTTTCACTTGTCTGATTTCTCTCTCTAGAACTTCCAGTACTATGTTGAATAAGAGTGGTGAAAGTGAGCATCCTTGTCTTCTTACAGATCTTAAAGGAAAGGCTTTCAGTTTTACCTCATTCAGCATGATACTATGGTTCTGTCATAGATAACTTTTATCAGGTTGAGTTCTATATCCATTTTTTGAGAGTTTTTATCATGAAGGGATATTGAATTTTATCGAATGCTTTTTCAGCATCAATTGAAATGAACATATGGTTTTTGTCCTTCATTCTGTTGATATGTATCACATTGATTTGCATATGTTAAACCATCTTTGCATCTCAGGAATGAATCTCACTTGATCATGATGAATAATATTTCTAATGTGTTGTTGAATTCAGTTTGATAGTGTTTCATTGAGGATTTTTACATCTCTGTTCATCAGAGATATTGATCTTTAGTTTTTTATTGTGTTTTTGGCTGGTTTTTGGTATCAGAGTGATACAGACAACATTGTAGAATGAGTTTTGAAGTATCCCCTCCTTCTTGATTTTTTGAAATAGTTAAGTAGAATTGATATTAGTTCTTCTTTGAATGCTTGGTAGAATTCAGCAGTGAAGCCATCTGGTCATAGAGCTTTTCTTTGATGGGAGACTTTTTATTGTTGCTATCTCGTTACTTTTCATTGGTTTATTCAGGTTTCATATTTCTTTCTGATTCAATCTTGGTAGGTTGTATGTGACTAGGAATTTATCCGTTTCTTCTAGGCTTTGCAATTTATTATCATATAGTTGCTCATAGTAGCCTCTAATGATCCTTTGGATTTCTGTAGTATTGGGTGTAATGTCTCCTTTTTCATCTCTGATTTTATTTATTTGGGTCTTCTTTCTTTTTTTGTTAGGCAGTTTGGCCAACGGTTTGTCTATTTATCTTTTCAAAAAAACAAATTTTTGTTCCATTCCTCTTTTATATATTTTTGTTTCAATTTCATTTATTTATTCTCCGAACTTTATTTCTTCTACTAATTTTGGGGTGTGTTTGCTTTTTCTTTGGTTCTTTGAGATGCAATGTTAGGTTATTTAAATTTTTTCCACTTTTTTGATGTAGGCACTTATTGCCATAAACTTTGCTGTTATTACTGCTTTTCCTATATCTCATAGGTTTTGAAATATTGTGTTTTCATTTGTTTTGAGAATTTTTTAAATCTCCTTTTTAATCTCTTCATTGACCCATTGGTTTTTGGAAGCATATTTCTTAATTTTCATGTGTTTGTATATTTCCTAATGTGCCTCTTATTATTGGTTTTTAGTCTTTATTCCATTGTGATCAGAGAAAATACTTGGTATGATTTCAATGTTTTTGAAATTTTTGAGACTTATTTTGTAGTCTAACATATATTCTTTCTTGAGAATGATCTATGAGCTGAGGAGAAGAATGTGCCTTCTGTAGCTGTTGGATGAAACATTCTGAAAATATCTATTAGGTCCATTAGATCTATAGTGCAGATTAAGTACAATGTTTCATTGTTGATTTTTCTGTCTGGATTATCTGTCCAATGCTGAAAAGTGGAGTACTGAGGTCTCCAGTGATTATCGTATTGGTATTTCTTTGTCTCTTTAGCTTTGATAAAATTTACTTTATTTATCTGAGTGCTCCAGTGTTGAGTGCTTATATATTTAGAATTGTTATATTGTCTCGCTCAATTGACCCCTTTATCATTATGTAATGACCTTCTGTGTCTCTTTTCACAGGTTTTATCTTGAAATCTATTTTATCTGATAGAAATATAGCTACTCCTGCTCTTTTTGGATTCCATTTGTATGGAATATCTTTTTCCATCCCTTTATTTTCCATTCTATGTATGTCTTTATGGGTGAAGGGGTTTCTTGCACACAATATAAAGTTGACTCTTGTTTCCATTTATTCAGCCACTCTATACCTTTTGATTGGAGAGTTTAATTCATTCAGATTCAATGTTGTTATTGATAGATAATGACTTACTACTGTTATGTTGTTATTTTATTTCTGATTGTTTTGTGGTCCTTTCTTTCTTATTTCCTGTCTTCCTTTGTTAAAGGTGATTTTCCTGGGAATGTGTTTTAATTTTTTACCTTTTGTATTTTGCATATCTGTTGTAGGTTTTTTTCATTTGAGGTTATCATGGGACTTATAAAAAACATAGAAATATTCTTAAGAGTAAAATTCGTATATCAAAACCTAGGCTAATGTCATTTTACCTAATGTCCTTCTTACCAATGTTACTTTTTTTCTTTTTTTTTTGAGACAGGATCTTGCTCTGTCACCCAGACTGGAGTGCAGTTTCATAATCATGGCTCACTACAGCCTCCAACTCCTAGGCTCAAGAAATCCTCCTACTTCAGCCACTCAAACAGCTAGGGCTACAGGCACATACCACCACACAAGCTAATTTTTTAAAATTTTGTAGCGATGAGGTCTCAATTGACCAGACTGGTCTTGAACTCTTGGCCTCATGTAACCCTTCAGTCTTGGCCTCCCAAAGTGCTAGGATTATAGGAATGAGACACCATGCCAGCCCCCAGTGTTATTTAATGTAAGGTGTAAGTAAGGTCCTATATTAACAGCGTGAGGAATTTAATTTTAATCTTTTGTTCATTTAATATCAGTGATTTAATGGCTATCGCTACTATGCCAGTCTGCTTTTCTGATTTATCTCAAGTATGTCTTTGTTGTTTCCATCTTTGCTGAAATTAACTATTTTGCTTTGTCCTTTATTATTTTCTATCTAGCTCCCTGCACAAGAAACGAATTAATTTGTTACATTTTACTTATTTTATAACTATTTTTATGTTTTTAGAAAAGAAATATTAAAAACAATGATTGTACTTCATGTATAGATTTATTGTCCAACAGAAGTGAATGTTTATATGCCTAATATGCATTACCTTCTAGTTTATAGCTTTTTGCTGTATTTAAGCAATCTGCATCCAACCTTATTGTAGGTTTGCAGTTCATTTCTTGAAATCATTATGTTAGAATATATTGAACTTCTTGTGTTTATGATTTTTACCTGTTTAGGAAACAGAACATAAATTCCCTTGCTGTTTGTGCTTATATTTTAAAAGAGCTGTACTTTATTTTAATATTTTATAAACTTATATTTTGAAAACATTTTTATCAATTAAAATTACTCTTCATCTACTAGCTTTTTTTAGTGCTTTTAAAATCTCTTTTGTAAAGGTTCTGTGCAAGATGTCATTACAGTGATTCCAGCCAGAGATCAGAGGTCTTCAACATGAAGTTGAGAAAATGAGATGGGAAGGGAACATTCCAGAGATAGTACAAAGTACATAAAGACCTGAGGGTCAGAACTTAAATATATTAGTTCCCAGAGCACTGAAGGATGTAAGTGGTATAGATAAGATTTATGTGGTTTCTGGAAGGAGTTATTTACTCCTTGACTAAGCACACCTTTCAGAAGAGCCAATTTCCATGAAAATAATAGGAGGAAAATATAATTCTGTGAAGGGAAACTATTAATAGTTACATTTGGCCTTTGCCTTAAGACTTTTGTTTTTCCAAATAGATTCACATAGACAGTAAAATGCTTAATATTGACTTATAATTTTCAAGTAAATTATCTAAAATCGTAAGTAATATTAATGACAATTAAACAGTCAATCAGACTATAATTTAAACAAATATAACAAGATTTATATTCATACATTTAATCCACATCATCATTTGAAAGGATAAATATTTAGCAAACAAGAATATTTGCAGAAACATTCCAATTCCACTCTTTCAGTTATTTTAAAGTATACCCTAACTTATTGTTGATTATAGTCTATTTTTTGCAGAAAACTTTTAACATGTACAGCAACGTAAGTGGAATTTCTATAAATTAAAGGGAATTCAAGAGCTGATTGTTCAGTGGTAATAGATTTTAGTATTTAAGATTTTTGACTGACAGAATAAAGGGTAGAATTCAATTCAGGACTCAGGGAAGAGGTAAGAGCGATACAGAATGTGTTTGGGATGTTAATGAAGTGGGAGGTGCTAACAGGATAAGTCTGGAAGACAAACATTTATGTTACACTCAAGGCCAGAGTTTGTAAAACTATGGGATTTGGGACAAAACTGAACTGTCACTCATTTTTATAAATAAAGATTTCTTGGAGCATTATCTCATTCATGCTTATGTATTGTCTATGGCTTTTTTCATCATAGGACCATAAGACCTGGACAACCTAAATTATTTACTATGTGACCCTTTAGTAGAAAAAGTTTGCCAACCCTTGCTTTAGGTAATATTGCTTTTTAATATATTACTGGAACAGTAATGGTAATACATTGATGGTCAATGCTAAGAAATGTATTATCATTTTTATTTTTAAGACTGAAATTTCACTAGACTGAAATTTTTCTTTAATCCTTAACTCTGAAAAGACAGAGTACGATTCATAGGCCCTATATATATTTGGTTAAAGAATCTTCTAAACCAACTTTTCTCAAAGTGTGTTACACACACACACATACACACACACAGGGAAAGAGATATTATTTAGGAATTCATTCAACTTTAATGAATACAATTTTATTTGTCCTCACATTATAAGTCTTGAAATAGTTATTAGAAGAAGTTGATTATACAACTCCAAGATGTCTGGGCTGAGTTTTGATAATTTCCTTGGCCTTTCCTTCTTGTTTTTACTTCATGGCTTCTAGGTAGGCAAAGACCCTTCAGACATTATGTCTGCCTTCGACGCAGGGAGAACTTAGGTAAAGCAGTAGGACAGAATTTGTTTTAGTAGATTTCAGGCTAAGGATCAATTCCAACAGATGTGTTACACGGCCTTTCCTACCTGCAAGGGAGTCTGGGAATCTGGAAATTGAGAGTTTTTCAAAAATTGTGGTAATATATGCATAACATAAAATTTACCATTTTGACCATTTTTAAGTATACTGTTCAGTGGCATTAAGTACATTCATATTGTTGTGCAAACATCACCACAATTCGTGTCTAGAACTTTCTCATCTTCCCAAACTGAAACTATGCACCCGTTAAAACTCAGGGAAGTTTTAATTGTTGGCCAAAGTGCCCTGAGGCAGTGAGGATAAGAGGGGAAATAGACAAACTTGGACCATTCACAATGAACGACTGTATATTAGTAGCTCTGAGAAATCCTTAGGTTAGGAATTTCAGAAATTTTTACCAAAAATGTCTTTATTCTGTTATTATCTGTTAATTTTGGAAATTCTGTTTCATTGAAAATACTTTGGTTAATATTATTTATAATTTGTCTTTTAATTTGTATATTTCTTTTTCATAATAAACCTTTTGTTATTGCTATATTTAATCACAAAGGTTATTTTTTATAAAAAGCTATCTTGTCCTTTAATTGGTTTTGATTTTATGTTTTATATTTTACCTTCTAATTCATTTAATCCATTTTGATATTTGTTGTTACACATAGGAATAGTAATCAACTCTCCTTATCATTAATGTAGGTATTGATTCCCTACCAACTTAAATATCATTTGTATTTGTGTTTCATATACTGTGTGTGTTTGTGTGTGTGTGTGTGTGTGGGCATGTTAGGGATTCTTTGAGTTCATTGATCTAACCTGTATATTCACATGTTGGTATATATTACTTTAATTATTATACGTTCAAGCTATTTTTGCTTTCCGATAGTACACAGTCTCCATGATTATTCTTCCGTTTCAATATTCTTGACTAGTCAGACCTCTACCTTTTTATACAACTCTTCAAATGCATTTTATATAACTCATTAAAAGTCTTTGTGAAATGCAATTAAATACAATTCAGCTTATTCATTCTGGGGAGTTTCTTTTAAGGAACATGCTTTTTTCCTCCATTTATTGAATTTTTCTTTTATGCCTCAGTAAATTTTTGAAATGATATTTTTGTATATCTTGCATGTTTCTTGTTAAGTTTATTCCGTGATAGTTAATATTTTTTGTGCTACTATGAATGGAATTTTTATTGTGTTTTTTTAATTTGATCATTATTGGTCTATTAATAGTGCTGATGTGCCACAAGTAGAATAAGTTGGCAAAATATTTACTAGTATACGACAAAATAAGGAACTTGTGACAGAACATAAACTAAAGACACCGTTCAGTTCAGCTGACTTCGTGTGTGTGTGTGTGTGTGTGTGTGTGTTAGTAAGACAGCCTTGATGAAAGAAGCAGCGCAGTGATTTACATTTTACATTTTGAAGTGAAAACCTTATCTTGTCACAGGCCAGTAACCAACACGTTGCGGATGGATTATTTTAAGCACTGATCTATGGGAAAACTATTAACTTATTTTAATGTGTTTAATAACAAATATTGCTGAATTCTTTTATAAATTGTGAATAGCTTTTCTTTATAATCCTCTTGTATTTCTAAAACAATTATATCAATCCCCAAATCACTGATTTTTATTCATGATAAATATGCTATTTCATTTTTTTCATTTAGACAATAGACCTTTTTAAATATAAAAAAGAAATAACAGATATTCTTATATTAATATGGATTTTAATTAAAATGAATTAAGTGCTTCAAGTTGGGTAATGGATTGATAGATTTTAAAGTGTTATGCTAAGTATTTTTCTTTAAGTGTTTAAAATCAAGAATTGTGATGAAGACAAATAATTATTCATTGTTTTCAAATCCTATGCCATTTAATTCTCTGACTTTGGAGCAATTAATTAGACCCCTGATGTGATTTCTCATATGTAAGATTATACAGTGGGTTGAATGGTAGCCCCCCAAAAGATATGTCCTTGCCTTAATTGACATAACTGTAAATATTACATTATTTGGAAAGAAAGTAATTGAAAATTTAATTGAGTTAAGGATCTTGGACAAAATCATTCTGAGTTACATGCGTGGACTCTAAATCCAATGACACGTGTCCTTATAAAAGACAAAAGGAAGACACAGAGGCACTCAGAAAGTGATAGGAAGACAGAAGCAGAGATTAGATTGAGGTGGCCACAAGACAAGGCAGCCAAGGAATGCTGACACAACCACGAACTGGAAGAGACATTGAAGGATTCTCCCTTAGAGCCCTCAGGGGTAATGCAGTCATGCCAGTAACATGATTTTGGGCTTCCGTCATCCCGAACTGTGAGTTAATACATTTTGTTTCCAGTTTGTGGCAATTTTATTATAGCATCCCCAGGAAACTAATACAAATGAATATAATAATGTGGCTCATTATACAGAACATCCCGGAAGTCGTCGTTCAATGGCAAATTGAACAATTTCCCATTTTCCCTATGTATGGTGACTTCTGGGACACCTGTAGATTTGTTAAGATTATTAAAGGAAAAAATTCATGGCAATCATGGCATATGGTGGACATTCAATCATTTTAACCATTACCCTTTTAAATTAATTATAATAATTATATGTTGTCATCTTTTTCTTTAGTATTTGTTTCGATAATATGAGTTAATTTTTTAGGTCACTTCCTTTTTGGAAATTATCTTAAATTTATGTCTTCTCTTTTAAGACTGATAAAATTTACATTATAAATTGCAACTTTATTTAGAATAATTATTCAGTTTTAATTCTTGGATTAATGATCACTGCCTCTGTGCTACACCTTCTGCTATCTCAAACTCTTAATTTTCTTGATGACTTTTCATGGTGGCATTTTTGACCATTTATTTATGAAGGATGCCTTTCTCTGATATTCTTTGATGAATGATGAATTGAAAATGAATGTATTTGTCTTTCATTCACAGAATTTATTTAATATGAGATTTTTTAGCAATGTTAATTCTACTGTTAATTGCATCTAATACATATAAATATTCTGTAGTGTCCTTTTCATTCTAAAACTATCCTTTTAAATCTATTTTAGCTTCATTTTTCTGCTGTCTCTCAGCTAGCTTTAATTTTAGCCAAGTGTTATCCTAGTTCATCTCTTGTCTCTGTAAACATAGATATGTCTGACATTTATCTTTTTTTTCCTGAAAAAATTATATTTTCTTACATTTTTTCCTCTACATCCTTTTTGTTATATTCTTTCTGACTCTACTATACTATCTAGTATAGTATGTAGTAAAGAATTTGGTCAAAAAAGGTCTGGCCTTTGCCCTCAATTTCTGGGAGGTAATTTCTGGGCCTCTGAAATGTCATGCCTGATGAGAGTGTCCTTGTTTGTCTGGAGGCCTTGCGTTATGATGCTTAGTCTAATAGGGTAAGTTAGGATAGGGCCTGATCATAGCCATAAAGTGTTAGGGCAGGGACTGACTACAGTAGGTAGACTAACAGTACGAAGTACGGTTTGGGCCCTTGGTCTCAGTTAACTTGGAGACTGAGATCAACCATGTGAACAACCAACCAATCAAATATGTCTATGTGAGGAAGCCCCAATAAAAACTCTGGACACCAATACTCAATTAACTCCCTGATTGGCAGTGCTCCATATGTACTGTCAGGCATCAGTTCCAGGAGAGTAATGTGTCCTGACTTGGAGAGAGGACAATAGAAGCACTGCATGTGGTAATTCTTCCAGACTTTGCCCCACGTGCTGCTTCCTTTATCTCATGTCAAACTCTATCCGTTTCATGGAATAAACCATAACTATAATCACTTTCAGTGAGTTCTATGAGTTCTTCTACAGAATTATTGAAACTGAGGGTGGAGCTGGGGCCCTGTGAGCATTCAGTTGATGTCAGAAGTGAGGGCAATATTGGGGATTGTGCCCTCCAACTTCGTAGTTGGCTCAAACTCTTTGCTGTAGCTGTCCACATGTCCTGATACAATGTTTTCTTTATTAGTCAGTTAGAGAAAGTTTTAATCAAGATCTGGAAAGCCCATCAGAAAGAGTATAGATCCTCCCCTAGATATTTTCCTTTCATTTTCTATTTTGAGCTTAACCTCTTGTTTCTAACTCAGTGAAATAGTTATCTGAGAAGATCAGAGTAAGGGCCTTGCAAAGAGTTATTTCAGCCCACTGTGTGTGTGTGTGTACATGGGTGCATGCATGTGTGTGTGTGATGAAACTACCATGTCAGATGCTGGCACATATTTGGCTAGGCGTACTTCCTTATATTGATACATCTCTGACTCTTCAGCTCACATTTGGTAAATATCCAGCTCTGACTTCAATTCATAAAAGCACACCATAACCTTGGTGTGCCTTTCAGTTTACCCACTCCTGGTGATACATTGCTGTCTTGGTCCCTTTTCTGCAGCTGTAACTTAACACCACAGACTGGGTAATTTATATAAAAAAAGATTCATTTGGCTCCTGGGTCTGGAGGTGAGGTAGTCCAAGAGCACAGAGCAGGCATTTGGCAAGGGCCTTTATGTGGTGTCATAACATGGAGGAAGGGTAAGTGCGCCTGCAAGGCAGAGAGAAAATTGGGACAAACTCATCCTTTTTATCAAGAACCCATTCCCACAGTAACTGACTCCTGTGGTAATGGCATTAATCCATCCATACAGGTAGAGACCTCATAGCTTAATCACCTCTTAAAGGTCCAGCCTATTAATCTTGTTTTAATAGCGATTAAATTTTAACATGAGTTTTGAAGGTGACATTCAAACCATAGTCACTGCTATGATGTGCTAAGACTCTCTGTGGTTCAAATCTCTAGGCCGAGTTTCTCCAGGTAACCGTCCCTGTACTGAGAATCAACCTTTCAGAGATGTCACAGTGTCAGGTACCTGGATTTGTAAGTCTGGCTGCAATTGTTGCTTTGAATTTAAAGATTCACAATGACAAAAGGGATTACAAATGAAACATTTAAAATTTCTGGTGGTTTTACTGTCCGTGTCCTCCTCTACTCCTCTTGCTTTTGATCCCCAACAGCTATTTATGGGATGAAAACTGAGAATAATTAGAGATGCTAAGTAGGTAAAATGGGGCTAGGTGAATGAGTAGCCTACATGCTGAGTTTATGGCGGGAGTACTAAGAGTAAGAGTCAAGGAAACCGTTCCAATTATAGACTTGTGGCCACTTTTCTTTCTATTCTTGGTCAAGTTACTTAACCTCTCTATAGCTAAGCCTTTCTCATTTGTAAAAGAAAGTCAACAATGTGTACTTTTGTTAGTAAAGATAAAGTAAAATGATATATATTGCAATATTTTGAAAAATGTGGTGCATTATATGGATGACAGAAGCTATTATTTGTTCACACATGAAGAGCCTAATTTCTGAACTAGAAAGAGATACCATGAAAATTACATTTTTAGAAGATGAATTTGGCTTCTATGCAAGAAGAAAAGAAGTAGGTGCATCACCAAGTGATTAAGGTGGTGAATTCAGCGGTGACTCAAAAAACAGAAGATGGATGCAATCCTAGGGCTGTTTCAAACAACGAGTCATTGGAGCATGATAACTAATTGGATGTGAGCTGGAGGAGGAGAGTCGTCTCAGCTGATCTCAGAGTTTTTAGCTTTATGAGTCAGAAGAATGATAGTATGATTCATAGAACAATGAATTTTGAAAGAAATTTAGAGAAGGCAAAAGAGTAAAACAGAAAAGGAATGGCAAGAAGAAGGAGGAAAGAAAATAATAAAAGATATGTATATATTTTTCTAAATTGCCAACATTTACATTTTTTAAACTACTAATTTCCAAATTAGATCTGTGCTTATATTCTCTATTCTCTAAGTCATTTACTCATCTCTTTCTAAAGGATTATTCAGTGCCCATAAAATGTATTAAAAAATGAGTCCTCTTCTGCTGTAGGAAATTTAAAAAAATCAGAATTGTTTTAAAAAGCCATCATGACATTTCAATTTCTATCAAGATATTTCATTTCAAACTAAAAGTGGTTTTAAAACTCTAAACAATTGCAGATTAGATATGCATAACATAGACATCCTTATGATTTCCTTTCCATTTTAAAAGAGCTGAATAAAAAACCCACTTTAAAATGTGAATTGTTTTCATTTAAGAAATCAATACAAAGGAAAGATTAGAAAAAAATTAAAACGTGAGATCTTTGACATCCTATACATAATATTGCTAGAGATATTTATTTTTAATTGAAATTATTCTTGTCTGAATTGTTTGTTATTCTTATCCACTGTTGAGAGCAGAGACAACAGTGAGATGGGATTGTGATATGACCTACTTCAAAGGCAATGGGAAAAAATCACCTATTTTACTTCTTGAAACCTGTAACCCACATTAAACTAATGGAATAGTGAATAATGATAACACATTGAATATAGTAGACTCTTCTTGCTGCAAATAGAATGCTTCATCTTTTGTCTTTAAAGTACTACTAATAAAGTATAATGACCTTGTAAGGTCTGAAAATGAGAGTACAAGAAAGTTGGGAAGCTAGTTTTCCCATTATATGCATTAGTGATAAATTTGGTATTTTTCTTAATGTTCTCAAAGAGATCCAGCCTTATTATCTCTCAAATGGTGATGTCAAAGTCAACAGCAACTGAATCTTAACTTTCCACAGCAAAAGTTAGGGTGAGAAAATTAAGGCCACAGAAATTTCTCCAATATATCTCCAATACATTACATTGTAGAGCTAAATGGTTTATTAGAGTAGCCAGTAAATAAGAAGCTTGATTGATTCATATTTACCTTTAGTAACATGTATATTATATACATATATGTATACACAGATATATAATATTCTTCACACACATACACACACACACATTCTTATGTCCTGATGGAAATACATCTGAACCATGGAATTTGGCATAGTAGTCTTCTTCCTCCACCTCCTTGTAGAAACTGACTTTTTAGAGCCTATAGCACTGGAATGTACTGATTTCCTTCCTTCTTTCCTCTGAGTACATTACTGGTCTTTTTCATAGAACTATTTTATCCTCCTACTCTTGTTGGAGAATACCATGTTTTTCCCAGAATGAGTTCTTTCCTTTCTGTATTCTCTTTCCTTCTGTATCTTATCAATTCCCTTACCTCCAGAATTATCCGTATGTAGATAAAACCCAACTATATCTGGAACACTTACTTCTGTGGTGAGGTTTGTCCTGTATTTCCAGCTACTTATGAGACATTTTAAACTGGATGACTTGAAAAATTCCTCTGAAACCAGCTTTTATGTCCAAATAATCTATTAATAATATTAATATATTTGCATTTGTCTTTTATGACCGACGTTACTAAAATTCTTCTGTTGTTACTCACCTTTTGACTTTACTCTTTTTTCTTGTGCCATGAAGTTGTTTTTTAAATGTAAAATTATCCATGCTTTCTTTTACGAGTTTTGGAAATGAGTTCCCACTCTAAATTTGTAAAGAAATTTTGTCACATTTTCTTCTAATGTTTCATAGTTTTTTTTTTTTTGCATTTAATTTTTATTCTATTTTTAGTTTATTTTGTTATAAGTTTGATTTATAGATGGAATTTTTATTTTTCTCTAAATGACTCCTTCAAAGTTTTGTAAATATATTTACTTAAAAAATGAAAGACAAAATATTAACTGCATTTATTAGAATGCTGCCTTTATCATATTGAAATTCCATTTAGTGCCCAGTCTTGGACTTTCCAAATTGTTTAAATGTTCTTTTTATCTTCTCATGCATTATCATCACACTGTTCCAAGTGAGCCTAAATTTTTTGAATAATGATGCTTTATTGATACATATATTTTATATGCAATCATAAGACTGTAAAAATGTTACTTATTTCTAATTAAAAGGGGGAACTATTTTCATGATGTCTATGAGAAACTTGTCCCTAATCTTTGTAATAATCTTAAACTTCACCCTCCTTGTCACTCTGATCCCTACTGTCCTCAGTCTCCCAATACACACTTTCTATTTTGATTGAATTTCAGTAGCTTGCTCAAATTCAGACACCTTTTATGGTCAGGCCCTTGGCAAGGAGAATGACAGGCTTTGATATAATACTAGATATGTTTTGCTGAGGTTGTCACCTGGGCATGGGACATTTAATGGTTGAATGACAGAAAGGCAGAACACTACTTACAAGGCAGGCATAATTTTGCAGGCTGCCATCTATCCATCATTTAAAGAAGTCAATAGAAATATTTGAAGAAAAGTCAACTAGAATTTCTTTGCAATAATTTTAAAATAAAATAAATCTGTTTATTTAAAAATAGGTATCATAATAACTGGCTCATTTTTTCTCATTTTATGTTTGCTCTCTGTATATTAAAGATACCTATTTTCATTTCAAGCACATCATTTCTACCATTGACTGACTAGCAAATATTAAGTCACTTCCAATGACATTGTGATTTAAGTTAAAATTGACAACTATAGGCTTTTTAAATATAAAAAACTAAGGGGATAATCTTCTCATTGCTCTTTTCCTTTCTTTTATCAAGTAACACATATTAGTGAAGTTATAATGTGCTAGATAAATTAGGAGAATAAGACCTATTCAAGTATATCTCTGAATTTAGGAAACTTATATTTTATCCAGCTGCAGTACAAATAGGCATATGGGAAGTTAGCTGTTAGTAAACATTGCCCAGGGTAAGGGACAAATTGATAGTACAGAAAATAGGTGCAGTATGAATTCAAATAAGGAGTATGATTTTCTTTGCTGAGAGGGGTAATGATTACTCAAGGCTTCAAGGGGAGACAGACTTTGAAACTGACATTCAAGAAGACAGAATTGTATAAATGCAAGGGAATGAGAAGTTGAAAAGGGTAAAGTGTTTGGGTCAGTGATCAGAAAAAATCCCATCATCTAGCTGACTCAGCAGTGCAAGAGCACTCTCCATTTTGGTTATAACAGTGAATGCTTTTTGGTAATTTTTTTAGAGACGGTCTCAGTCCTTTGCTCAGACTGAAGTTCAATGGCTCCGTCAGAACTCACTGTAACATCGAATTCCTGGGCTCAGGCTATCCCCCTGCCTCTCAACTACCTGAGTAGCTGGGACTACAGGCAAACATCATCATGCTCAGATAATTTTTTATTTTTTGTACAGACAGGGTCATGCTATGTTAGCCAGGCTGGTCTTGAACTCTTAGGCTCAAGTAATACTCCTCCATTGGCCTCCCAAAGTGTAATCCCAAAGGATTACAGGTGTGAACCACTGCGCATGGCTGTTCTTGGTAATTGACAGTGCAGCATTTAAGCATTTTGTCCAAATGTTGAACTATTTTTCATCCCCTTTTGAGGAATTGTGCTGTACAGCGAGTACACTCTAGAACTTCCACTTCAGTATACATTGAGTTTTGCCAGTATTATGTTAAATCCCAGCACTATGTAGCATCATTTTTCTGTGATCAATTTGAATCCATCCATCTTCATTCCTCTGAATGAAGCAAGTCTTTCTACTGTTACTATTCATGATGTCATATCTTCTTGTGTGATTGGAATAGTTTGTCATGTAAATGTTTGAGATACTATATTCTTGTAATTAAACATGAATAATGTTATTTCCAAAAGCCAGTCTGACCAAAAATCTGTCATTATTGATGTATTTTTTTCACAGCATGTATTTTTGAGAATTTAAAGAAAGATGAATCATGGATATTCCTCTGTAAAAGTTTATTTACGATCATGTTCTGTTCTTTTATATCATAGTATTGCAAATGCAAACAACACAGTAACAACTACAAGAGCAAGACACTTATAGAGCAGTTCCTATCTGCCAGGTACTGTTCTAATCCTTATGATACATAAACATATAATTATTACAGTAACCTACTTTATAGAAGAGAAAACTCAGGCAGGAAGAGTTAACTTGCTAAGGCCTGGCAAGTAGCTAATGGCAGATCTGGGATTTGAACTCATACCATGTCTCTAGAGCCTGCATTCATAACTACATAAAAATTTTCGATGTGATTTAGCTCACAGCACATTTTGACATATCATACAATCCTATGTTTATAAAATGACATTATAAATTTTGTTAATTTGAATTATAAATTTCTCTTTGTGACTACACACTTTAAAATGTACTTTTTCTCCTTTGGATTTTATAAATATGGGTTTATCGATTTAGAATTTTTTGGAGTTTTTAGAATTTTTCTGATTTTATTAAATTTAGAAAAACTTGAAAATTAGTCCCATGCTTTAACCATATTCTTCAGTTTATAACTTTACAGTAGAAAAGTAATGTAATAATAATAAATCTTATATAAACAAGACATGAGAGAGTGGATTTGAAATTGTTTATTTTAGCTAATTAGTCAATAGTTATCAATCAAATAAAGAAACTATTTGAGAAATAATCTTTTGAGATTTTTTTAATGATTTAGAACACAAATAGAGATAATACATGTTCAATAATTCTCCCTGAAAACTAGTTAATAGAAGAGTTTGATAAATGCATTAAATCAGTACAGGATAGACAGTCATTTTTCTTCATTGTTGCAAAAAATGACCATTGCTTTTTTGTCTATTGAATTTATTGTCTGTATAATGGTCTTTGGCATTGCATGAGCAATTTTCAACTTACTGCATTAAAAACCAAAAAATTGCACCTGTATTTCCAAAAAAACGGGACAGAGAAATAATAGCCTCTAATTCTGGCTGATTTCAAAGTGAAGATCAATTAAGTGGCCTACACAATTTCGTTCTTATTCTGGCAGTCTATGGAAGGAGGAGGAAATAACTTAAGCTTGACTTTACAGAATAAGAGTGTGAGTAATTTCATGGAAGAGCAAAGGGCAATTCGGAGTAGGTGATTGTTAAAAAATATTTTTCCCAGAAAACAGGCAGAGCAAGATGGCCAATAGAAACCTCCAGGGATTGTCCCTCTGCACAAACACCAAATTCAACAACAATCCATGCAAGCAAACACCTTCAGAAGAACCAAATATCAGGTGAAAGTTCATGCTACCTAGTTTCAACATTGTATCACAGAAAGGCACTGAAGAGGGAACAAAAGACAATCTTGCATGGCTGAGGCCACTGCCAGCCCTCCCCCATCTCCCAGCAGTGCCAAGCCAGCACACTTAGTGGAGAGACAATCTGGATGCACAGGGAGGGACAGTGAAGTGACTGCGGCACTTTGCATTGAAACTCAGGGCTGCCCTGGCACGGGGGAACCACAGCACAGGGCAGTATCCTGCTGGTGCCCATGGAAAGAGCGTAGAACTTTGGGTTGAGCAAAGTTTTCTCTTGACAGTAGCTTTATTTTTCCCTTATTATACTGAAACCATCCTTAGAAATTAATAAAAAGAAGTGCAAGGAGAGAACTGTGATAAGGGTCTAGATAAAAATAAGGCACAGGCCTAGCTAAAAATAATAATAATTATCCACTGTCCCCCTGTTTGCTTCTCTGTAATTGCTACTCTGGAGCCACATACCTGGTAGTCATAAGGATGCTTAGCTTTTTCCATAGATAACATCACCTTTTTGAAACCTAAGGGTAGTTTCTTCCAGGTCCCAAATTCCAGTGGAACAGCTGACCCACCTAGACCAGTGGCCCATACCAAGGAACTGACTCAATTGGCCTTGTGACCCCTACCCAAGAACCTAATCAGAAAAGAAGACAATTTCTAAAACCCTGTGATTCTGCCCTGAACCCAGCCAATTAGCATACTCAGTTGATTATATCAAACTGTCTTCAAAAACCCTGTCTCTCAAATTCTCAGAAAGGCAATTTGAGAAATTTCTCCCATCTCCCCACTTAGTGCTATGCATAATAATCTCTTTCTCTGCTGTAAACCCTTCTCTCTCAGTGATTGGCTTCCTCTTGGGCAGTGGGCAAATGAACCTAGTTGGGCAACAGTTCTTTAATGGTTTTAAAAATGTCCCTTTGTCTTTAGTTGAGTATTTCTTGCATTATTATACTTTTGAGTGTATTGCTGTCATGGAAAATGAAGGAAGATAGTTTAAATAGAAAGGACAGTCTGTCCCATCGCTATATTTTTATTCCTAACTGGGGTCAGGAAGCCGGATTTTACTGAGTGGGCATTTACCTGTAGTTTCAGGCATATGGTTATAATCTACCTATATACTTCAGGAAGTGTAGTCTCTAACACAGTTGTAATGTTTGGCGAAAAGCATGTGATGTTGAGGGCCAATTTCTGAGTGTAGAAGGAAGAAGCTCCCTGAAGAGGGAGGCTCTGAGTCAAAATAATTAATAATGGGTAATGCTATAATCTGACAACAGAGAAGATAGCCATCAAAGGCAGACATTAACGAGGGAGAGATAGAGAGGGAGTGAGACAGTGTTCTTCTGCACGTAATGCTGCCAAAACACATTTCTTCTATAATGAGGGCCCAAGGAGTCTAAAAAGATAGCTATATGGGGCTTTGTATTATTTTATAAGAAATTTCCCTTTTGAGAAGTATGAAACAGAATCTAGAGATTAATGGAGCATCATAGTAGATATTTTGGTGTCTTATGAATGGATTTAATACATAATTGCCCCTGAGTACTACCCTGTTTTCCTGAGAGCTATGCCTGGCACTTGAGATATTTTAAAAGAGAAAATTTATGACACTAATATGGATCTATTTTTGGTTTTGATCCAGATGACGGAAAATAAGTCCAAATGCTATATCTAGTAAATCCACCAACCATATTATGCATGGGCAGCATCTGTTTGAAAGATATCAAGAATGGTAATCTACTAGAAAGTACATGAAGAGATTGAAGTTAGATGGCTGGGTTCATGGCTATACTCTTGGAATGATTAACTTCTTTGTTTTCTCTCCTCAGCGGAGAATCACAGTCACCAATTCTTTATAGTCACTCATTCTTTGAACAAAATACTTTTGAAAATTTGTATTCTTTGTCAAAAATATACTCTCATCATAAAAGTTTTGATAATGGATTACCATGTGCTACTCTGAGTTTTCAGTAAGAAAGCTTCATCAAAATCTAATGAAAATAAAAATTATTGTGTCCAGACTATTGGGCAATAGATCTAGGATGTGGAATTTCTAATTCATGAAGCCAAGAATTACTCCACTGGATTCACTCCCCAGTTTTAGATGTTTGGACATAAGCTTCAATTAATCATGTTCTCTACTTTAGGGTAGGAGATGAGGGTAGAAAATGTACTGTGTTTTCCCAAACACAGATAAGCTAGAAGATAAATTTTCAGAGGCTTATCACTTGATTACAGTTGTAGTTTACAATAATATGTTGAGACACAAATACCATGTTAGGAGCTTCACACTCTTGATACAGGACTTAGACTTTCCTGCTAAATGTACAGATGCTGCATGTGTATGGAATTAAATAGAAGAGACCTTTGCAGAATTCCAAAAACTTCTTCAAATAGGAGGTGGAGGGCTAGAGGTGAGGGCAGTCCATAGCCATCAGAGAAATGAAGCCTGGCATTGAGGCCTCTTTTGATTATTCAAATGCATTCATATATGCCTCTACCAGGTGAGAATCACAACCGTAACAGATAGCCTGTAAACAATTGTGCTTCTTCAATGCTGATTTATTCAGGGTTCTCTTTCTGTTCCTTGAGTACCAGCATCAATAGGAATACTACTTTTTTTTATGCTACTTTAGTTTACAAAAACTTTTATTGCACTTGCTATATGCCAGGAATTATTATATTAATAAATTCTTCGAAAATAACTTCTTGATAGCTCAAGGTCAAAGGCCTCATCATTTGTAAAGGATACAGAACTCAGTTTATACCAAAGATTTAGTGCTTCTTCATGGTGAACATTTCCAATCTTTCCACTACTTAGAACCTTAATCCCTTCCTAGAATTTGAGGAATTCATCACCTTGCAGTCTTGATGGAAGGCTGAAATCTCAAATTGTCAAATAACTTGCTTTCCCAGACTCTCTTTGGCTAGGTTGCAGAGATATATTTCGATCCACCAATAAAACAGACCACCCCAGAGTTTGAATCAGAAGCCAGTTAAAGCTAATAAGAGGAAACTAGAACATTTTTCCTAATAGCAAAGTAAGTTAAAACATGATTGTGTCTCAGGGAAGAGAGCAGAAGTGGTACCATTTGTAGCACCTACTGTCGGGAGGCAGTAATGCTGGTTGTAGCAGAGCCAGCATATTGGAACCGGTTGGGTGGCAGCAGTTCTATGACTTGATTTTAAGATTCACCTCTGAGCCAGGTTCGCCAGTTCTACTTTCTGTCTTTGAGTTACCCCTATCTTTTCAATATATTCCTTCTGAAATCAACCTGAATCTGCTTCAATGGCTTGGAGCTAAAATCTCTGGCTGAAGCACACCAAATATTAGACATGAGCAGCAGACATTTTCTATTTATTATGTAAATCTGTAGCTTTATAATAAATGTTCTTCCCTTGTAGGACAAAGGATCAGGCACAAAAACTGCAAATTGAAATGACATAATGTTCCTCAAGGCCTGATACCTTCCAAGAACATATAAATAACGACTTTAGAGTGTACACAGTTTTAAAGCAACATTTTGAAAATGTGTTTTGCCAAATATTAGGTCTCCAAGGAGGAAGGCTTGAAAAAGGAAGATTCTATAATTTAATAAATTTGAAAAATAGAGCAAATCATATCTTCTTCTTAGTACATTGTCACATTTCGGGTTCTAAGAAATCCTACATAAAAGGAACAATTTTGAATTTTGACTAGAGTTTTCCAAACATGTTGGATGGTGCAGTAATGTTAACATAATACTTCTTAGTATGGCTGAGAACAACTGTTCTGAGAAACATTCTAGGAAGACATAGAAATTCTTAGCTATCAAGCACCCATTGAGGATAAGATGCTATGCTATGCTTTATTAATATAAGAATTTCAAAACTAGTTTTTATTTTTCCTTTTAAAATGTCAATGGAAAAGAAGCCAAACTGTGTATAATAATTTAAAGAGGTTTATACTGAGCCAGATTTGAGGACCATGGCCCAGAGCCATGCCAAAGAAACCTTGAACAAGTGGACTTGCTGTGGCTGGGTTACAGCTTGGTTTTATACATTTCAGGGAGACAGGAGTTACATGTAAAGTCATAAATCAATACATGGAAGGCATATATTGTTTTGGCCAAAAAAGGGGGACGTCTCAAAGTTGGGAGGTGGTTCACAGATTATAGGTGGGTTTAAAGGCTTGGAATTTTTTAAGATAAGGAAGTCTATTAATCAGAGACAAGCCACCTGATATATACTAAGACTCAGTGATTTGTTATGTAAATTGTGGACCTATAGGTAGATTTGTCTTGCATAGCTTTAGACCTGTTAATTAGTTACAAAGGATATCTACAAGAAGGGAGGGAGACATGATAAGGCATGTCTGATCTCCCTCTTATGGCCAGTAACTCAGTTTTAGGTATCCCCTTGGCCAAGAGGGGGTCCATTCAGTCAGCTGGTGGCAGGGGAGGCTTAAGATATTTATTTTAGTTCACAGAAAGTTTCAAAGAAATTGAAAATTTTAAAGTACTTCTTGACTATTACACTTGGAAAACTAGCATGGTGTAGTGTTAACCAACAGACTGAAGCCAGACTGCCTAGGCTCAATTTCTGGTTCTTTCCCCATATCAGATGTGTGGTCTCAGGCAAGTGACTCTAATTTCTTATGCTTCAGATTCCTCGTGCTGAGAATAAAATTTTACAAGAATAAAATGAGGACATTTTCTAGCATTAAAATTTATTTGTTTCCAGTATTTTATTTATAATTTTGTGTTTAATTTACATTTTTCTTTGTTAATTGTATTACTGACAAAGAGATTTCTAATACAATTACGGTTACTGAAAAAAAGAGCTATACATTGGGGAAAAGAGCTATGCATTGTAACTGAAAAATATATATTAATAATTAAATGCTAAACTCTTTTCATAATGAACATTTTTAGTTATTATCTTCTATAGGAAGTGTTCATCAAAATGTCATGAATAGTTCTTCCAGAAATGGTCCACGTTCATATGATAAATTTTGTACCTTTAAAATACATGAGTATGAAAATGAAGTGACAAAATGATAAACAAAACCACTCTTTCTCTCTTTTTCTCTGTTTCTCATGTGCACGTGCACACACACACGTGCACACAAAGTTAAAATGCATTCTCTATGCTTCAATAAGTGAATTTTGGTTAAGATTTGAATGGATGCAAACTGATAACTATAAATATGAATAAAGTGAGTGAGTTGACATCATCTTCAAATTTCATATTCTTTGTAGGAAATGTCTTAGGGAGAAGGGGAATGTTCTTGAGAATTGAAAGATTCCCATATAAAGGGTTAAAAAAATTATATCAAATTAACTAGTTTATGTAATTTGTAATTTCTCTTCTGTCACATCCTGATTATAATAGAATTTCATATACTCCTCTTCCATCGAGTGCAAGTGAAACCTGTGACTAGTCTCTAACCACTAGAATATGACAAGTTAAAAGTATTTTGCAGATGTAATTCAGGCTCCTAATCAGTGACGTTGCGTTAATCAAAATGGTGATTTTTCTTCATGAACCTGACCTAATTAAGTAGCCCCTTACAAGAGGAACTGAGGCCTTCTTTAAGAGAAATTCTCCTGGTCTATTTGAAGAAGTAAACTGCCATGTTTTGAGAAGACTTTGTGGCTAAGTCCCAAGGATTGAAAGTTGAGAATGACTTCCAACAGACAGCTGGGAAGAAAACAGGGACTTTGGTTCTATAACCACAAGATACTGAATTTTGCCAACAACCTGGATGAGCTTGGATCATAACTCCAGGTGACAGCTAGGTGAGAACTTAACCCAGGCCCACATCTTGACTGTAGTCCAGTAAGACTCTGAAAAGGCAATCCAACTAAGCTACGCCTGGTCAAATGACCCTTGGAAATAATGAAATAATAAGAAGTGTTGTTTTTAGCCTCTAAATTGTGGTAATTTTTTTGTTTTGTTTTGTTTTAGCAGCAATAAATTACTAATACACCAGCTTTTCAATTGCTTGTTTTGGTGTCTTGACAATTTCAGAGCACTATGGTTAAAACACTTGGTGAATCCAAAAGAAAATATAAAAGTATGATGTTCTGCCAAATAGCGCTATGACTTTTAGCTGGAGAGATTTTTGCGAATACCAGTGTTGCAATAACTTAACGTGGCTGTACTATGAAATTTGAGTCCCATGACAATTCAACAGAGAGAGTCACAGAGATTCTTCATTTTTCCTAGAGGTAGCTCATAACCAAAGTTGCGGCATTTATAGATTCTAGGAGAAGAAGCAATGAGAATTTAGTTAGAATAAGCATCCACTGCTTTGTTTAGACTTTTGATATTTTATACCCCTATTTGTTGTTTGGCATGAGCTTTATACATACTAGCTCATAACTACTGGGGTAATAAAAGCATAGTTCAGACTCTGAAGCTAGCCTGTGTGTGATAAACCTATGCTCTGCCATTCACTAGATCTGTTTCAGTCTCTTTATTTATGAAATGGAAATAAATGAAAATAGTACCTACACTATAAGGGTGTTATGATATTAAAAGAGATAATATTAGTAAACCCCTTAGAACAGTGCCTATGTACATATTATCCTATATTATTATGTCATTTAATGCATGTGTCTACAAATGAGACATCATTAATTCACTGCAGGGAGTAAAGTGATTTCTTCTATGATAAATGTGATCAAGTTGCTCTGATCTCTCACTTCTTTCTATCCAATTCCCTTTGTGACCAAATAATATGGATTTTAGAAGATAGTTGTAGAATAGTCTGATTCTACAATTTAAGATAGAAAATAAGCAAACATAATGAAGATAGAATTTGTCAAAAAATATAAATAGCATTTTATGGAAGGTATCATTATTATAATGTACAATAACAGCACCTAAAATGTTTTTTCTCCAATATATATTTATATAGCATAAGTAATCTTTTCAGGTCCTATGTTACCATTAGTAAAGCTACAGTCTTTCTGACCAGAAGAGAAGTTCATGAAAGTTCATAATAGTCTTAAGAATAGGTGTAGAAAGACTTTTTTCTTTTTAATAGGAGAGAGACTGATGTGAAAAAAAACTTAAACTGTCATCAAGCAATTATGCTGCTAATTAATATTTCAATTTTTATAGATATTAGGCAGGAATTTATGAAGGAGAAAAAGTCATTCCATTTTTAACCTAGCTACTTCGATATGCTGCTCCACAGAAACTTCCCTAGGTTCTGATTTTTAGATATGCCACTTCTTATTGAAAAGTTGCCGAAACAGAATCCCTTGGTAATATGTCAACTCTGCATCTGAAGACTTTTCAAATACTGTACATAACATGCATAAAACTGTTAAGCAAATAATGAATTTTGTGCAAGTCATGTTCCCAGGTGTTATTTTGCAAATATAGCTTGTCTTGTACTGTTATATCAGGTGAACCTAAGAACAGAGGGCAAAATTGCTATCAAGAGTAAATGATAGGAATCCAATTTTTCTGTTAACTGAACTGAACCCATATGCACACTGTAATATTTCCCAGGTTTGATAGGCATTTTCTATTAGCAATTTCTACTTACCGCATGTTGTAATTTGGTATATAATTATTTGCATGAAATAAATCATCAGCTGAAACTTATTATATTAAAAAACATAAAAATAAGCCCTTCTTTACACACACCAGCGCTTTGAAAAACTGGCTTGCCAAACTCAAAATGGCAAAATTAATAAAAAGAGTAGCTAAGCATCTTATTTGCAATTGTACCCTTCGATGCATTTTAAACTGTATTTGAGAAAAATATATTTATTGACTTTCCAATAAGAAAATGTTTACTTTCTTTTATCTAGTAATTATGGAAACAAATTGCCTGGCCAACATTTGAAATAAAGAAATCAAATTGAAGTCAGTTTGTTATAGATAACTAACAAATTATATGATTGCAATTTTTTCACAGTTTTTTTTTTAATCATTAAAGTGACTGGAAAAATGCATAGGCAGTTAATCAAAACCTTAAAATATATAGAAAAAATCTTAGCATGAAGTAGTAGAGACTCAGATTTGATAGTTGTCTATGAAAACCTTATCTCCACTGAAGAAAAGGAAAAGGGGGTGAGCTCCCTCAGAGAACTGTTTATAGAGAGAAAGGATTTTCTTTACCATGTACTTACATGTCATGAATTCTGAAACATTAAAAGAGCTATTCTGCAATGGACACAGAAGGCTCTATCTGTGGGGCAGTTTAAATGTAAGAAAACTGTTCTTGTTCTTAAAGATTGCAATATGGTCTTTACAGAATTTGAGAGGAATGTCTTGAAATTTCAAGGTTCCTTTCATGGATAAGATTTAAACGAATGATGTCTGTCTTAGGAGAGAAATGTGGTACTCCTTCATTTCTTTGTTCAAAAGATATTCCCAGAAAACACAAACTCAAAAGTACAGTCCATGGTTCCTTGGTGGTAACTTATCTATCTTGCATGTCCTTGCTGCTGATTTTCAGTAATCACATCTCACTCATAAGCCTATTTCTTGGTTTATGGAGGGAAGGTCAATCCCTGAGAAGGGGAAGGAAGCACGGTATTTTGCTCTCTTCTTCACTTTCTCCCACCTTGTGGCATTTCTTCAGGCTCACATTGCACCCCTCCCTGCAAATGCCCAGTGTGCAGAGATGGTCTGGCCTTGCCTCTGTAGTTTGGCAATCTTATTCCTTCCAACAGGAAGGGATTTCTCTCTCTCATTGTCTTTCTCTCTTCTGTTTCTATCGCTCTCATTTCTTCTTTTTTATTCCAAATTTATTGAAGTATAATTCACAAATAAAATATGTATTTAAGTGTATAATGTGATAATTTTATATATGTATACAATGCTCATAGTTACGTTTTTTGTTGTTTTTTGATAAGAATGCTTCAGATCTACCTTTTTAGCAAATTTCAAGTATGCAACACAGTATTATTAACCAGAGTCACCATGCTGTACCTTGGATCCTCAGAACTTATTCATTTTGTAACTGAAAGTTTGTTCCCTTTGACAACAGCTTCATATTTCCTCCACCTCTAGTCTCTCATTCTTTCTCTGTCTTTTAGGAGCCACATAACTCAGCTGTTTTCACTACAGAGGGTGACAATTGAGAAACAGTGCTATATGGTTTGATACTGAATGCTTTTCTGCTCATTTGTACCAGTTCAGGGAACCCACTCATTTCTCTCTTCCTGAGAGGTCGAGTTCTCTACACTTGTCGCTAGCTCGTTCCCCTGTACACTGCTAAGACTCAGAGTTGATATTCTGTGCCTTCGGTTAGCTCTGCCTGTCATCATTTTCTTGTCCTTATCTCTTATTTTCATTTACCTCTGGGGAGTGTACATGTTTTTATTACAGGGACAATATATTACTAAATATATTTAAAATGAAATACTAGATCATTTACTAGTTTTAGTTCAATTTCAGTAAATCAATAGCAATGTGCTTTGTGTAAAATTAAAACTTATTCCAGGAATAGGCTCTTTTGTTACAGACAAGGCCATTACTGTCTATATCACCTTAGTTTGAGTCAAGTGTTTTTGTTTATGAGAGTGGTGAGTATTGAACAAAGGGCACAAAATACCTGTGTAAAAGAATCTTTCTTAAAGCCATAGATTATATTAGAAAAAAAGGCACTCTATTTTCAGTTTAGAGAATTTTTAGTGAGTGATCTGCACATGTGCCAGTAACAATGCAAAGCATTGCTTCTAATTTTTTTCATGACTTTGGGAACTTTACATTGTAAAGTTTATAGAATATGATTATCAATGTTTAGTATTTTTTTCTACAGAGTAGAATAGCTTAATATATTGAATGTTGAATGAATTACATTTCAGGATTAATTCAAAATTGAACTAGACATAATTTTTCTTTGTTATTTTTTATGATTTTGATAGTTTTTTCCTTAGAATTCTGATCTCTTTTATCTACTGCTATTTCTATATAATCTAAGCCTAAAATGAAGCTGGTGATTGCTATATTAAAATGTATTAACTTCATAAATTGCTTTCCTATTGTATTGGCAATACTTGGGATGTTCTGCAGCTGCCTGGAGTATTTTTTCTTAATAACTCCTTTGGACCTTAAGGATAAGATTTGCCTTCCTCTGTCCATGGAGTCAAAAGACATATCTTACAAACCAGTGATGTCCAGTAGAATTTTCTGCAAAAATAATCATGTTCCATATCTACAATGTGCAGTATAGTAGCTACTAGCATACGGAGCTACTGAGCACTTGAAATGTGGTAAGTAAAGCTGAGAAACTAAATTTTTAATTTTATTCAATTTTAGTTAATTTAATTATATAGACACAGCAGAGTGAAAAATTGAAAAATGCAGGCTAAAACTTGTTTTTTTAAATTTTATTAGTTTTTGATTATTTTTGACTTTTAATTATCTTGAGGACATAATAATTGCATATCTTCATAGGTTACATGTGATGTTTTTATATAATAATACAGTTTGAAATAATCAAATCGAGGTAATTAGGATATACATGATCCCAGGCATTTATCCTTTCTCTGTGTTAGGAACATTCCAATTCTACTCTTTTAGTTATTTTAAAGCATACCCTGACTTATTGTTGATTGTAGCCACTTTTTTGGGCTATCAAATATTGTTCATTCTATCTAACTATATTTTTGTACCCATTAACCATCACCACTTTATCCCCTGCTTCTTGCTACCCTTCCCTGCCTCTGGTAGCCATCATTCTACTCTCTGTCTCCATGAGATCAATTGTTTTTAATATTTAGCTCTCACATATTAGTGAGAACATGCAAAATTTATCTTACTGTGCTTGGCTTATTTCATTTAACATAAGGTTCTTCAATTCTATCCATGTTGTTGCCCATGGCAGTATTTCATTTTCTTTTTGGTGGCTATATAATATTCCATTGTGTATATGTAACACAATTTTTTTTATCCATTTATCAATTAATGGACACGGTGATCCCAAATCTTGGTTATTGTGAATAGTGCTCCAATAAACATGGGAGTGCAGATATTTTTTCAATATACTGAACTCTCCTTTTCTGGATATATGCCTAGCAGTGGGATTGCTGGGTCATAAGGCAGTTCTATTTTTAGTGTTTTGAGGAAACTCCATACTGTTCTCCATCGTGATTGTGCTATATTTGCACAATCACTTTTGCACCAACAGTACATGAAGGTTCCCCTTTCTCCACATCATCACCAGCATTCATGATTGCCTGTCTTTTGGATAAAAGCCATTTTAACTGAGGTGAGATGGTATCTCATTATGGATGGAAAAAATTCACCAAATAGATGGATTTAACATGCTATAAAGTATAAAAATATAAAGAAAGCATAGTATGTTGGCACATATCTATCTCCTCTTAGACAATAAATACAACTTGAAGTGTTTATGTGTACAGGTACTGTACTAGGTCTTGTGGCCAGTAAAAAGATAACAAATAATAGGAACTACAAAATAAACATAATTATTAAAAATGGTAATAGTTATAAAATAAAAGCTATAAAATAAAATGTAGAATAAATAAAAATCTTATAAATGCCATAAGAAAAATATTTCAGACAATTATGAAAGTGTAAACAAGGAAGTATTTTTATTTGGTTGGTAGAGTTAGTAAACTTGTCATCTAGGGTTGACGTTTAAGTTGATCTTTGAGAAATGGTAGAATTTCAGAGGCAGTGAGCATGGAAAGGTATTCTAAGTGGAGCAAAACTCTGATTAGAGACATAGACTGGAGAGCAGAGTATTTGGGGCAATGTTGAACAGTTTAGTTTCCCAAAAGCGTGGACTATGAAAACAAAGGAGGGGGAATATAAGGCTGGAAGGATATACTGAAGCCAGATTAAGGAAGGGTGTGAAGGATAGGCTAAGAAGTATGTTGAGTTTTGTTTAGGTAATGGGCAATGAGGAGAAATTATTGAAATAAGAAGTAACATAATTAGAGCTGTAGTTTTAAGATTTTGTAAATATTATCGCTATGCATCAGAATGGGTTAGAGAAGACTTAAATCCTAGATGCTGGCGAGGAGCCTATTAAAGTAGTTGAATTACGAAATGATGAGGATTAACCCAGAGTTTCAGGTAGGAATGGAAAATTGGAAGGGTTGTTATAGGCATCAAAAAGCTACATTGGACTGAGTTTGAATGTGGAAACGAAGGAACTATGAAGATCAAAATAAAACATCAGAGTTTGAGAACTTGGACAAAGGCAATAGAAGAAGAAATTGCGGGATGGTAAGAGTCATGGGCCTACCACTTGGGATGAAAGATAGGTCCAGTGAAACAGTTGTGAAATCATAAGGATAGTGCCAGGAGCATAGATAAATTCATTGCCCTTCATTTCTACAACTTCCAATGAAAGAAATGTTAAAATTAATAGTAACTCAATATCACTGTCAAAAGAACATGAAATCAGCTCTGATACTGGGAAACATGTCCTTGGAATGTATTTCCTTTTCAAGATGGAAATTAAAACTCGTACAAAAGGTCTGATGAAAGTGTATGCTCCCTACTCCCCCACAACATTTTAGTTATGATATGAATATGTGTGATAGTTAATTTTAGGTGTCAACTTGATTGGACTGAGGGATGTCTAGGTGGTTAGGAAGCATCGTTTCTAGATGTTTCTGTGACAGTGTTTCCAGAGAGAAGTGAGGCAGTAGACTAAGAGAGGAAATTTGACCCTCAGTGTGAGCAGGTATCATCCTATCTGCTGTGGGCCTGGCTGGGACAAATAGGTGAAGAAGGGGGATTTTCTCTCTCTACTCTCTCTCTCCCTTCTGGAGAGGGAAACATTTTCCCTTTCTGCACTTGGACATCAGACTCCAGGTTCTTTGGCTATTGTTCTTTGGATCTAGCACCAGCAGCCTCTTGGGGGCTCTCTAGCTTTTGAACTTGGACTGCTGCACCGTTGGCTTCTCTGGTTTTGAGGCTTCCAGACTAAATCAGGCTACCAGTTTCTCTAGTTCACCAACTGGCAGAGGGCCTGCTGGACTTCTCCACCCTCTGCGATCATGTGAACAAATTTCCCTTAATAAATCCCCTTTCGTATACTCTATTCTGTCTCTTTAGAGAACCCTCACTAATACACTATGTTTGGTATCAAGCTGCATAGAAGTTATAGCTGATGTCCTAGGAGAAAGAAAAATGAATGTAATAAGGAAAAAAGAGCAAATATGTCAGAAGAGAATTAAGTAAAGCACTTTAAAGAATATTTGCATTCCTTAATACGGTGGCCATTTGTTAACCATCTTCCTTCCATTCACTCTGACATATTTATAAATATGTAGAGGTAATGTGTTTGGGTGGGATAATGCCAGCTCCAGCTTTGGAACTGAATCTCATCTAATTCACTGGTCATCATCTTTGGCTGTACATTTGGAATCACCCAGGAATCTTTAAAAAATGTTGATCTATCCCCATATATTATTTAATTACTGTGAGTTGTGGCCCAACACTGGGATTTGTAGAAGTTTCCCAGGTACAGCAAAGTTGAGAATCACTGGTTTACCTGAATCTCATTTCTCCTTTCATAGCAATTGGTTAAAGGTTGGTAATGTGACAAAGTTTGTTAAATTGTAGTGAAGCATAGGACATTTTCTCAGTGTTAGAGGGAAATTAGATATTTGTTTTTGGGAAAGGTGAAGCCTGAAATTAAGGAAATCCTTTTCATTTATTTTTTGCCCGGAGGGAAGTCAGATTAAAAGTGAAGTTAGAGGAAATCAGATTTGAAAAATTTCAGAGACTCAGAGTTAGATCCCTGGTCAAACCTAACCTAAAAAGTATTTTGCTCCTAAGATTTTTAAACATACAAGACCAATAAATTGGTTGTGTTTTCTGTAACTTACAACAAACATTTTATACATATAATATTTATTTCTTTTGTACAAAAATAATACGTGCTCATTGTAAAAGAATCAAATAATATAGAAGGCTTCGGCATTCCTTTTCGTAGTAGTCAGTGCTGTTGCCAAATATTTCCAGCTCCCTTCTGGGACAATGGTAGGATTGTACCTCTTGCTTCACTGAATGCATATGGTGCCATGGGGGTGATTCGAGCTAATTAGTTGTAAGTGGAAGTGAGACCCTTCAGAGTGCTCTCTCTTTTCGGACATACTGCAAAATGCTGTCTGGTAGGTCAGTCTAGGTTTCTAAATGACTAAAATTAGCAAAGTTTCTGCTAATGTGCTAGAAACAAACTGCATGAGTTAAAGTACTGAGTTAGAAATACATGTGCGCTATTATAAACCACCAGTTAAACTTGATCATTACCAATATATAATCTAGTCTATCCTGAGGAGTATACTTTGTGTACCAGACTCTCCACACCCACTTTGTCCACCCATTTATAAGTGAGAGTTAGCAGTTACTTGTGTATACTTTTTATGTGTACATTTTTTTAAATATACATATAAACCCACACAACCATCTTATACCCTTTCTGAAATTTACCCAGTTGAAATCACACTAAAACTCCTGTATATTTGGTTTTTTATTATTGAATTTATCTGAGCCATCTTTGCATTTCAATATTTATATTTAATTTATCCTTTTAAATGTCATATTAAATTTTATGGCATAGATGGAGTGTAAATTATTTAAATAATATCCTATTGGTGAAAAATCTAGATTGTTTCCAATTTTTTCATTTTTATTAATTTTCATCTTTGTTATATAATTATGTTTTTATTTTTTATTCAGTATGATATACTTTTATTATTTATAAAAAGTGAGTATATCTAATTTGATGATTTTTTGATCTTATTGTATTATTTTGTTTTTACTACTTCATTTTTTTTCTATAATATGCTACATAATTTGTGCATTCTGAATGCAGTTCATTTTTTTAGTTCATTTTTGATTTTTCTTTCTATTTCTATAATTATTCACTAGTTGTTACATTAACTTCTTCAAATAATATATGAAACTTTATTTTTGGTGTTATTTTAATTTGAGATAGTACTTTCAATATGGAAGTTGAGAATATTAATATTTCCATTTATTCTCACCTGCTTTCTCCACAACAATCAAATGCTTGATATTTTTATATTGTACAGCTTTTACTTCAAGGTTTATAACATTTACATTATGTTCTGCAACCCATGTTCTTACCCGAGTTGCTTGTCTTTAATACTATATTAAAAAATTATTTCCTAGAATACCTTTAGGTATTTCTTTCTTCCTAAGAAAAACCAAATATTTGTATGTTGGATCTCTATATTTAGTTTTCCTTTTTTTGTCTTTTTTTCCCATTCCATTTAATATAATTTCTTCAGGTTTCTCTGTATGCTGGACTCTCTTTTTAGCTGTCCTTATTCTAATATTTAATTTGGTTTTGGCTTTTATTTCTGTAAAGGTATTACTTTTTTATAACTGTATTTTGTGAATTCACCTTAAATTTCCTTAAAAGTCATATACTGTCTTCTCTGATCTCTTGTGTTTCTTATAAGAGCTCTTTACTTTTTATTCCCTCTTTCTCATCTCCTGGTAAGAGGTGGTGGTGACATTTTAGGTCATTTGGCTGCTCCAATTATTTCAGAGCACTTTCTCCAGAAATATATGGTGCTTTCCATCTTTAATTGGGCACGTATACTTGCAGGTTTCTCTTTTTGTATTCTCCACTTTGGATAATCTGGATCAGTTGACTTTTCAAACAGAATGTAGACATTTCACTGGTGTTCTGTTTATTTATCTTTGTTCTGCTTATTGGAGTCACCTTTTACAAACATATTGCTGCTTTTTGTCTCTTTATCATTTCATCTTATTTCCAGCTAGTTTCAACCAATTTATGGTTTAGGTCAAGTTAACAAAATGTCATGTGTACATTTCCTTCTTCCCTCACCTTTATTTATCTATAAGTATCCAGTATAGAAATGGGCCTCCATGGAAATGTTTATGGCCTCTTCCATGGCTGATTTACATTTTCAGTCCTTTAAAAAAAAAATCAAATCCATTACTATTTATTGGTCTTCTCCAGATCCTTTCACTTAGAGAATTCTGTACTGTGTTTAAGATATGGTGAGTTATGTCTTATCTATATGTCTCTTTTCTTTATGGACTATGGAATCTTAATCAAATAATTTGTAGTTTTCTAAGGTTCATTAAAGATGGAATTTCCTTTCCTATTTTTTGTTAATGTTATGCATTTCAGGAATAAAAATGAAGTAAATACACCTTAAGCAGCTGCATTTTTCTAGGAATCTGTAATATTTAAATTTATAAAGTAAAGAGAAGAACAATTATTGAAGGAGGCAGAAAAGAAACCAAGCAAGGAGTGTCTCCAACAGCATATACAGAGAAGTGAATGAGAAGAAATATTGAGAAGATTATCTGCTTTGGAAATTATAGAGACATTAATAATTATCAAGAAAATAGCTTTATTCACATAGTGGCAATGAACATCAAATGGCAAGAGTTTGAGGAGTGAGCAGGTTGAGTAAATGAAGGCAATGTGAATATAATGTTTTTTCATATGTTAGAACCTTAATTTGATAACTCAGTAGGTTAATTCTATGAGAAACTTTCTTAACACAAAAAGTTCATTTTATTAATGATAAGTTTATTAGTAGTAGACTGTGTTTTTGCACAGTTTTCCTCTGCCAAAAATAAAACATTTCTTCCTTTATTCACTTGAAAAACTCCCATGCTCCAATATTGAGCAGGAGAAAATAAAAATGATAAAAGGAGAAAGGTGATAAAATAAGAGTCTAGAGGAAGTAAAGAGAAATGGATATGGAGACAAGTTGGGACCTGGACATACTTCCCTCTAAAATGAAAAAAAATTTTAAAAATGGAAAAAGAATCTTGGACACTGTAAGATTGTGAGGTAAAATAAAGGAAAAACTACCCAAAGAACTCATTTTTTCAAATCATTTGCAAAATAGAGTTATCTCCTCAAAATAAGGGAAATGAACAGGGGCCTACAAAGTAAAACAGGTGTCAGGTGCTCAGATCTGTAGTGAATGAAATTGGATTGAAACTCACCTAGAAAAAAAATTGAAAGACACCAGTTAGAACTGAAAGCCTCTCTGTGTTTAGGGTGCATGAATATGTAGTGAAAACAATTAGCAAATTTTCATGATTTTCTGTAGCAACACCTGTGTAGAAGCAGTAGGGAATAAATGATACTGCAATTTATCATAGGGTTAAAATTGGCAGGACAGGTGTATTGGAAATGGTCACAGGGACAGATAATTCTAGGATGCAGATAACAGTATTGTTGAAAGGAGTCACAGTGTCCTTCGAAGCTGGGTGGAAAGCCAAATGATGTGGCAATAATAAGTGGAAAGACAGGGGTGTGTGAAATAATGGAGGTCTCGATGAGCTCTAAGTTATCTGTGAGGAAAAAATAGTTGAAGGAATTGAAAGTTATTTTGTATATGGTCTATAAATAAAGCCTGTTCATGACATAAGGGTTTGCAAAAAATTTTTTAAAAATACCGTTACAGGCTGAGCGCGGTGGCTCATGCCTGTAATCCTAGCACTCTGGGAGGCCGAGGCGGGCGGATCTTTTGAGATCAGGAGCAAGAGCGAAATTTCATTTCTACTAAAATTACAAAGAAATTAATCGGCCAACTAAAAATATATAGAAAAAAAAATTAGCTGGGCATGGCAGCACATACCTGTAGTCCCAGCTACTCGGGAGGCTGAGGCAGAAGGATCGCTTGAGCCCAGGAGTTTGAGGTTGCTGTGAGCTAGGCTGAAGCCACGGCACTCACTCTAGCCTGGGCAAAAAAGTGAGACTCTGTCTCAAAAAAAAAAAAAAATACCGTTACAATCTTTATAGCAATTACAAACTGATTTGGGATGCAAAACATACATACATATGAATTTTTACATATTTTATATATGATAATTATTTAAAAATTAAGTGGGAGGTACTGCTTTTAAGTATTCTTGATATTAACAGACAAGAGAAGTCCTATCAGATGAATAGGAGATAAAGCTTGTCCTAAGATCTGAAGTATAAGTCCATTTTAGTTAAAAAAAAAAAATGGTAGAAGGAATCTATTCCACATGCTTTAGGAACACAGTATGAACAAAGACGTAGATGAGAAAAAAACAAAAACGTTGGTAACAATGGTGATGATAGTAATAACAACTTGCTATACACTGACTTTATATGACTTTATTTAATCTCTATAGTAACCTGGTGAAACAGATATTACACCAGTTCATACATGAAGAAATAGAAACCTAGTGTTTTTCCTTAAAACATATGGCAAGTGAGAGAACCAGATATCAAATTAAGGTATGTCTGATCTCAAAGACATGCTCTTAATAAGTAGATTTTATTATTTCTTAATATGGACTTGTGTGACTGTTTCAAAGATTGCTCCCTATTGATTATGGGGAAAGGTACCATTTTAATTGCTCTGTAAGTTATGGTCTCATCTCATCCTACATTTCAGCTACCCCAGAATTCCCTGTTATCCAAAGACATTACACTCTCACATGTCTGTGCTTTTGCACACAGTCTCTTCTACCAAAAATGAAATCACTCCCTTCATTCTCTCATCAAATTTTTATGCATTCTTTTATTTTCCCATGCTTTCTTTCAAGACCCAATTCAGCATGTGTTTTCGTAAAGTCTTTCTTTACTAATCTATATGATTAGTCATTCTTTCCTTTGTGACACCACGGTACTTAAGACATATCTACAGACGTTATATGAATATCATTGTATTACAATTAATTTTTATATGTGTCTTGTCTTCTAGGTTGTAAATTCCTTGACAGTGGAGTAAGAGTCTTATTTATATTTGTTTCTCCAGTGCCTCACACAGTGTCTAACGTGTAAGTATTGCTCAGTGAATGTTTTTTTAATTAATAAATGAATGAATGGAAGATATGGCTAAGGTGGGACAGATTTATAGAAGGCATGAAAGGCAGACAGGGCTGTGAATTTATTGCATAGATTCGTGGCATTCATTCTGTGCTCTACAATACCCACCTATGGGGCCATTTCAACACATTTTTAAGCTTTTACCAGAGCAGAGTTGCTCTTATATATTTTGCATAGTTAGATTCTGTGCAAAATTTTATTTAAGCAAAAGATTCTATGGCCAGAACTCTTCAGAAACCACTGCAAAGTGAAAGAGCATTATAAATTTTTCAACAAAGGAGAAATAAGATAAATGGATTATTTAAAAAATGATTTGGCATATATACTTCTAGACTCTCCTTTTATCCATATGTATATATGATAAACATATCACGTGTGTGTATATATGATAAACATATCATATATTAATATATATACACAAATACATACATATAGTTTTAAATATTATAAAATTTACCTCACTTAGGTTTGGCTAACTGAAAGTATAAATTTATTTAGGGGTATTCCTTAGGTTCCTAGGCAGATGCTTATACTCACGATTGTGCTTTGATGTGAATATTACATTGCTCAGTGGGGAAGCTGCTGAAATCTGTTCTGTTATTGCATATAAGTGATTCAGAACACATATACTAAAGGGAAAGTTTCAGTGTCCCAAGTGTTTTATCTACATGATGCCAAGACTCCAAATATTGGGAAGACATTTGGTAGTTAAATTTTTCATTTTTCATCTGATTGCTTTAGTGTCATGTAGACACTGCCTCAGTAGATACATCTTTAAGAATTAGATTTATAGAGTTCTCCACAGCACAAAAGACCAGAGAGACCACTTATCTTGAGCACTTAGAAATGTAAATGCATCCTTGTTTAATTGTTTAGTCTCTGAACTTCACAAAGAACAGCTGGAGCTAGAATTCTGTAACTTGTAATGCTAATAAACTGATATTGTGGATGGCTCTATGTTTATAAAGAGGAGTATTATGTTCTATGCAATTCAATAGGCATTTTTATCTGCTCATGAACAGCATTAATCCTGAATACAAATAGTGATACAACAACGTATTTGGCCCTAAATCCTGTCAAAAGCATTCAGTGCTGTTAGTCATAGTGGTTAATTTTATCACAAAATATCTGTCTAAACACATTAGAGTTCTTAAGATTCTAAACGCTTATTCTAATTTCAGAAAGTGAAGGATTTAGAATACCTCTTTATCAGTTCCTAAATAAATTGCGATTATAACTTTTTGAGAGTCTTTAAATAATTGCTATAATTCTGGTAGAAATTTCGAAATCCTTTAGAAAGTATCAAAGCTTTTTTTTTTTAATGAGACAATAAATGCAACTTCATTTCATGCTGAAAACAGCAAGCATCATGTGAACCCCTAAAACTCATTTTCCTATGACTCATCATGTGACTACAGCCTAGAGACTGAAATTACTATTACCCAAGTAATTCTGAGTTATTAAGTGCAGCAGCAAGATGTAAATGACAAAATATTGAAATGAGAACTACTTAATTTCTTAAGTGATAGAGGAAGCACAAGTACATGAATGTGCTTATATTAATGTCATTCAACTTTTTTTATTCTTTGAACCAATATTTATTAAGTGCATATTATGCTGACACTGTTGCAAGCCCTGAGAATTATACAGGTCTGAATAAAACCCAGGCTCAAAATGTAAGATCACAGATGGATAGAAGAAACAGACACAGACACCTGCCTACAAGCTCCCTTAAAGTAATTCTGCTTAATTGAACTGTACCACATTAACTGATGCTCTCAGTTCCTACTGTAATATGTAATTGATGGATGTCCATGGTACACTGAAAGTTAGGTTAATTTGGGGATATTTTCTGCTTTTATCACCAATAATAGTCTTAAATGCTTACAAAGAGAATGGGCTATTTTTCCCAATCACATTTATGCCAACTGAACTTATTTAATTTTTAGAAAAACACATAAAATAATGTATACGGCAGAGAGATACAGCTTAAATATTAATGATAAGTGAAACCCACAGCTAGCTTAGTAAATAGAACAATACTAACACTTTACAATCCTGCCCTGTGAATTGTTTTTTATAAGTGTATAATGTAAATATATACATGGAAAAGCTCTGTATATAAAAGAAAAAAATTTTCATTTAAGTGAGAACTGTGTAGAATGCTTTGGAAAAATTTGATAAATATTAGTTACTAGAATGATTATTGATTTAGAGTATGGGTGAAAATCATGTAAAAGTTGAGAAACAAATCATAAAAATCATTAAATTTATCCTTCTTCAGAATATTTTATTTTCAAGCAATTTCTTATCACTCAATTCCCTTAATGGGTACAATGTACATTATTTGGGTGATAGATACATGGAAAACCCAGCCAGACTTCACCACTGCACAATATATCCACATAACAAAATGACACTTGTATTCTCTAAATCTATACAGATAAACACACTGGAAATGCTTTGAAACTTGCTTTAAAAAGAATATTTTATTTTTAATTTCTCAATCCACTTGAAGAAGACCAAATTTTGATTGTGGGAAGATTTTTGTAGGAAAGATAATGTAAAATTCTAATCATCAGGTGCATACTGAACTGAAAGTCCATGGCCCAATATCATGATATTGGCAAATGAAAGTAGATTAATGTAAGTTAAAATAAAATGCTTCTAATATGAATGTATTACTTTTTAATTACTTTCTTTTGAAGTTAATTTTTTTGTTTAACTGTAAAACTACCCAATTCGAGGATGACTTATATGTAAACAAGTTCTAACTTTCCTTCCAATATAATGAGAAAGTTTGAGAAGGTGTCTACAGGCTCACATTCTCTAAATTTTGGTTAAATGTCACACCTTCAGTTAGTTCTTAGCAAATTATCATAGCCAAACTAGTCCTTCAGCTCTCTCTGTTCTCTAAATTTACTTTGTTTTTCTTTATGGCACTGTTATTACCAGTGATTACATTTCATTTTCATTTATTTTCTGTCGTCTTCACAAGAATAAAAGTTTCACAAGGGGGCTTGTTGTGTTTACCCCTCTACCTTCAGGACCTAGGCAGGAGTGGGCACATGGTTGCTGAGTGACAAGTATGAGTTGAAGATTCAATGAGAGACTCAGCGTGGCTTGATTAAGAGCCCATAGTGGGAGAATGAGCGGGGATCCAGAGTTAAAAGTTCAGAGAAATTAGTACTAAGGCTGTAGGGACAATTAGGATTCTCTAGATGAAGGGATGAGGAAGAACAACCCTATCAGAGGAAACAGCACATGCCAAGGTTCCATCTGTGAAAGTATAAGGCAAATGTTCAAGGATTTCACAACGATGTTTTGATGGCTTCTTAGGAGAGAGTGCTGCAAAGAAGAGTGAAGAAGAAATTTGCGGGCCAAATAATAAAGTACTAGACCAACAATTTTGTATTTTATTTTGTAAGTAATGGAGTTATCAATCTATTTCAAGCATAAAAATGGCCTGTTCATTTTGAAATTGCATTCAGTTTAAAAGGTAACATGGGTATTAGTGTAGAGAAATAAATAAGTGAGGGCTGTGCTGGAATCAGGGACGTCAGCCAGGCCAGCACTCACACAGCAGCTTATTAAGGATTTGTTGAGTTTATGAACTGCAGGAGAGATCTTGGTTGCTGAAGCCAAGCATGGACCAGACTACCTTAGGGAGTCAAATTGAAAAGCATCATGGAAGCCTGCATCAATAACTAGGGAAAAGGGAAGAAACGTGACATATTTTTTAAATACTCAGGATATTATCAATTTATTTTTATTAGTTATAAAGGGTAAATCAGGGCCAGATGTTTGTGTGGTATTTTTGTGTATATAGTGTGCTGTCTGCATAAGAAGCAATGTGCTGTAACTCTCAGAAAATATGATTAATTTTACAAATTTGGCAAAAAACTTCACTTAGAATGAGAATTTAAACTTGAAGGAGAAGTTGTCTTTTGTTCTTAAAAATGTTCTATTTTGAATATTTTTAAGGAGGAAAGAGAAACACAGAAACAGTTTAGGATTTTGTGGGAAGTGTGAACATTCGGACATATCATTATGCTGCTATTCAGCCTCCTTCGCCCACTTTGCTGATTGAAGTGGGCTGAATCTGCTTAAATAATTTTTTACATGGGACCACTCAAAGAGATGGGATAATTTAAAAACAGGAAATATTTGAGTTACTTTACAATAATACTGACCAAATACAATTGTTATTACCTAGACAGATAAAACAAATTCCTGTTTCGTTATGGCGAACATCTGGATATATTTTGTCCCTTGTTAGCATTATCAATATGAACATGCACAGATTTTTACATGATTGAATGTTCTGAATCTTTCTTGAAGTTATTTCCTCTGTGAGTCTATAATAATGACAGAAAAAGTAAGCATCAGAAAGGGAAAAGAAAATTTTCTTTTCAAATTCAGTTATTCAGCAATTTGTTTCATCTTACAATCATAAGTAAGCGATAGCAGCTAAATCAACAAAAATTGATAAGTATAGAGAAAAATGAAGCCTTTATTGAGTTACTGTTTTCATATCCTGAGTCTTACCAGGTAGCTGAGAAGGACATTTTAGAAATGGAGAAAAACGAGAACTCGTAATTTAGGAATGATTCAAATATGAACATTTCGATTTTACTGACAATGTTAGAAATATATATATACTTTTAAATAAATATACTTTTAAAGAAAAAAGATCTTAAACTATTTAAACTTTGGGAAATGTGTATTAAATATTACTTAAAATACTTATATTGCAAATAAAATGCATTAAAAATATTTCTCTTTTAATAAAGAAACAGAGAAAATTTGACTGCATTACCATAATTTTAAAATTGGAGATTTTTAAAAGTATTCTAAATTCAGAATTTTATTTGTCTGTTCCTAAACTTTTTCTTATTATATCAAACCAAACAGTATTTTATATGAACAAGGAGGTACTATCTTCTCAAACAGTGAGAAAAAGGGATAAAAAATTATTTTAGCAGCTTCAGCCATCTCTATTTCTGACTGACAGCAGAGCATTCTTATTATATAAAAATACAGAGTGATTTATCTTCATCCCAGTAAATTACTGAAAAGTTCACAATGTATGTGAAAAAAAGCTTTATTATTTGGAGAAAAGTGGAGTAAATCAGAAGATTGATATTTTTGGGTGGTTTTTTATCTTTTTGACACTTTTTTATTTGCAGATTTTATGCCATAGCAAGTTCGCTATTTAACTTTGGGGAGAAAAAAAGGAAATATGAATCTACTTTGCTATAGAACCTTTTCTCTTTGAAGAAGTCAACTGCTGATGACATCACCCAGTATGGCTTGGTGGGGTGGAGATGGGGATTGGTTTATTGATTGATTTAGATACAAGGACGTTGGAATCACGTGCCTCTTTCAATCACTATTTCATATTTAATCCATAGGGTTTGGTTTCTGTAGACTGTAGATTATCCAGGCTTCTGATTTCTATCCCTATTTCCTCTGTCTTCCTTCTTCTGAACCATTTTATTATTCATTACCGTTTTCACTTGAAAAAAAAATTCAAACTATATTCTTTTAATGTTTCTTTATAGCTGGAAGTGGGAAAATGTTTGGTATGGTGGAGGATTTAAACAATTGGACAAAGTTACATTTAGGAAATTCACGAGTTTCCACTGGTCTTAGTCAAACCTCTTCTTGGATAATCCTACCCGTCACATGGTGTCAATTACCGATTATCTGCATGTGATACTTATGACTGTACCTTTGGCTTAGATTTTTATTCCATGCTTCCCAATCACATATCCAGCTTCCTTATGGACAACTTCACCTATATGTCCAATGAGCAACTCTAACTCAATGTGTTCAACACTGAGCTCCATCTCTTCCCCTTACATATTTCATATGTCATCACACACCCATTCACCCAAATCCCCAGAAAAAATCAGATAGCAAACTTGATATTGCCCTCTCCTTCACTGCCTATAATGAATAAACCATACTGTATTATTGATTTTACTGTCTTCAAATGCCTGTCATTTTATAATGTATCAACTTCTCTCCTTAATCATACTATTTGGTGACATTATTATATATTATCAGAATTACCACAAAAGCTTCTTAATGGCCATTTTGTTACTTTCTAATCCATTGTCCATGCTGCACAATATACATTGAACCCTGAAAAAGAAAGATTTTCTTCAAAACTCAAATTTTACAGTCCTTTATCTGCCAAACTAGAGAGGAAGTATTGCATTGAGGTTAAGAATGGGGCCTGTGGAGACATGTTGTCTTCATTTGAACTTTGGATCCATTGCTTACTAATGTATGATTTGGAGCAAGTTACCTAACCTCTGTGTTTATCAGTTGCTTCCTCTGTAAATGGGTGTGCTAGCAATAGTACTTAACCTATGGGTTATGAGGAGTAAATTATTTCTGACTTGTAAAAGATTTATTATACCAGCTAGCATATTATAAGTATTTAATAACTGTTAATATTTATTAATGTTGCTATCATCAGTATTATTATCTTTGTACAAAAGTGCACCGTCTTGAGAATTATTAAAATTTAGAATTCAATACTGCCTACAAAGCTTTTTATGACTTTTCTAGTTATTCTAAAATACTCATATTCTATCATTTTGTTATGGAACCTACAATTTAAAGCTCTCTAAATGTTAGAAAGCCAAATATACTTTTTAATAGTTACGATACCACGTTATTGATTTAATTTGGTTTTAAACTTTGAACTCCAGAACTTCATTCATGAGGTATAAATAATTACTGCAATATATTCTCATTTAACTTTAATGTTTTGAGTTATTTTTATTATTTCCAATAATGACTCATTAGTAAAATGTCCCTAGATTACATAGCAGAACAGACTTTGTGAAATTTTTTCTATATTATTATATAGCTAAACTGAATATTTCACTTGGTTTGATTCATTATAATATTTAAAAAGTTATTTCCTGAATTGCAAGATTTTATTACCTACTAGATTTTTTATAAGTAGAGTGAATATTCAATTTATTGTCTTAACTGGACATTTCGAGGGAGAAAGGAGGTGCTATTAATACTATGTGGGGACAGGAGATGTAAAAACAGAAATATCTTGGATGAACTTGAGTGTATGGTCATTATATAAACCTTATTATACATATATATATATTCCTCACAGTAAACACTTGTTAGCTCTTATAAGTTCCATTTTATAGGTAGTAAACTTGCCTAAGTCTCAGATTTAGACTTATCTGAGGTGACAAAGCAAGTGACAGAGCTGAGGATTAGATCTAGAGCTGTTGTTTGATTTCCATATTCTTTGTACCGTGTAGCTACCTTAATTTACAATTTTTTTGACTTTTGATTTCTTCACTCAACTAACTTACCTCCACGTAGATTTTCCAGAAGAAAGAGAATCCAAATGAATATTTGAAAGAGAAGTGGAATGTTACTTACTGGTTTAGAAACTTTTATCAATAGAAAAATTTTTATTGATGTAATTTATCCTATTCTAAGTGAAATTTAAGTATCTTGAGACATATAACAAACATATCAAAATTTGCTTGTCCTCTTCTTTCCAAAAAGTGAAAAAAATTATAGAATAAAATTAATATTTAGCAATATTTGTTTGATGAATTATCAATTTATAAAAAAGAGCTGAACTTTCATTTCTTTAACTTTAATTTCATTTTTATGCAAATGAAATGGTTAATATAGTTTGCCATGCTCAATATTAATAGATATGTATATACTTATGACACATCCAAAGCAATCATATTGTTCTTGTTATTGTGGAATTATTATTTTTTGTTCTCAGTCCTTTATAAAATTATGTGTCAATTTCAGAAAGAAATGTAGCTTCAGTGTATATTAATCTAGGTAAGAGGTACTATGGCATCTTATAAATATTAATGGTTTATTCTGAATTTGTAAGTTTTGAGTTTATTAGAATTTTAAACAGCTGTGACTTATAAATTATATATCTATCCAATTCCATGCTGGGTCATATTTTTAAAGTTTTGAAAATGAAATATGCTTTCTAGTGGGCATCTGTTTTTAGCAAATGAATACAACAGAGTTATTATCCTTTGGATTTTTAAAACGTATTGACTCATCGTTATGATTATTCATCATGATTTCAAAAGGAGAAAAATTAAACTTAAATCACTTTCTATTTCTGTAGTTTAAGAGCAAAAAGTAAGCAGGCAACAGCTAGAGGGAGGGTGGGAAAGATCACTATGTAGAGTAGCATTTCTTTCCCCCTGTCAGTATAAGAATAAGCTGCTTTATGCAACCAGTGATTAAATTCCTTAGAAAAGAAGAGAGATAACTGGAATCTTGCATGTGTCAGAACAAGAGGCAAAGAAAAAAAATGGGAGCCAGTACCAGAGTCATGTTTATGGCTGGAGCTTACATTTGCTTTTGTCCTGATGATTAAAATGCAGCCCTCATTGTCTGAGTTATACATTTTTCCTTTTCAAATCAAACATTGTTCTCATGCATGATTTAGAGTAGTTTAGGATAAAATCCACCAAGATCTAAGTCATATAATAATTTGGATTTAGATATAAAAAGAACAAGACTGTTAAGAGACCGAGCAATCTAGCTCCAAAATATATGCTTCCTTGTGGTTAATCTAACATAAATATCATGTCAGCACAATTTTACTCCACAATTTAGTTTTTTTTTTTTTAAGACATGAATATCTGTTTGACAATGGAAAACCAGATGTATTTGGTGTATTCTCCAGGTATACAGGGAAATTGTAACCTCGGAAAAGTTGGAGAAATTTATTTTGGTTATATTAAGATTAGAAGTAACAAAAATGGCTAATCAGCTATTTAACAATATTTTAAAAATATAAACTATTGGAAAAAACAAGAAAATGCTAGGTAAAAGCAAGAGAGCAAGAGATAGACAGAGAGAAGAAAAAATAAAAATAATAAGTGTTAATGTAATTGATGCAAAAAATTCTGCATATGAAAACATGAAATCACAAAACTTATTAACCAGGAGGCTGGTGTTTAATTTTAATGGAAAATATTCTTTACCTTATGAAAGGATTAACCCAAAGGACCTGTTAATAATGTCTTAAGTATTTTACAAAACATTACCTACTTAACAGAGCCTTGGGACAAAAGAAACCTGTAATTGAAGAGCTTAAGAGGCCAGAGCTAATGAAATGATAATAAGAAAAAAAAAAAAAGAAGAAAGCAAAGTAAATCTGAAACTAGATATATATGAGTGAAAAAATATCTTCTATTCTCAAATTTGGCTTCAACTTTAGGATTTCCTCAGTGATTTGCAATACCATTGACCAAATCTTGTAGTTCCTGATAGTATTGTAGCATCTGCCTACCTACCTCAGTCACCAAAATTGCCCAGGAATTAACATGAGGTAGAGATATTAAGAATTCATAAATTTGTAGGAGGAAATAGAAACCAGTTGAGGAGAATCAGGACACTTAAAATGTTTTGGAGATGGAACTATGTACACTATATCATTGAATGGTAGAACAAGACATTTCACAAAGAATTGGCTCGAGGCAGTATATATTTTCTCCCAAAAGGTACTGGAGTGGTTGTGAAAACTTACGAAGATTATATGTATGCCCTTAGATATATCTGAATAATCAACTCCAGGTGCCAAGACAGAAATTGTATTGTTGATGAAGACTCAATTTTAGTTAAGTTGTTCTAAAACTCTTGATTTTCCTTCCCTATCTTCACCCCTCGCCTAGATTCAACCCCTGACTACCTTGCTTTCTCTCTTGCCCTACCCTTTAAAAATCTCCTGTGAGGCATATATTTTAACCTGTCTCTGCTTGTGGGGCTAAGAAGGTCGTAGCACCTGTGATTCTACCACATTCATTCAAGTAGTTTCATACTAGTGTTTCTATTTTGACAATATATGCTATTAGTTGTATATAACTCTCTGGTGACTCAATTTGACATATATTGTAGCAGAGATGTTGGATATGATGTGATGGATTAAAAAGAAAATACACATTAAAATTTAATTCAAAGCATTTAATTACTGAGATAAGTTTGAAGAAAGTAGAGATGACAAATTATTTGTGAAGGAAATGTAGATTAGAAAGTATACTTACTGGTATATCATATGATTCAATGGACATGATACTGTTTTGATATTTTATCATATCTTAGTTATTTCAATATTCACTTTTTACCTAAAGTAATAAATTATTTATAAAGTGTTAATGACATTCGGACTATCAAGTAAATATTTTATTCTGGTAGTTATGAGTCTATTTAGAAGTATAAATGAAATAATTTACAAGAGCATAATTTCTCTATTTGTATTGATTTACATGAGGGTTTTGCATTACTTATGCAAAACAAATGAAAGCAAGAACAAAGAAATCTAAATAAATATGCATTTAATTTTTATTCCAAAAATTTTAAATTATGCACATCTGTAGATATCCAATTAAGCAATTATTAATTGCATAAACAGGCTAAAAATTATGACAATATTATCATAGGGTGTGATTGTTATTTGAATTTTATATTTATGAATTTTTTAATTTTTCAAAATAGCAAAATCGAATGATTTAGATACTTGCAAATAGGTCATTGAACCAATCAACTGCTAGGAATGACCTGGATTAAAAATAAATCAAAATTATGGCCTAAAATAAACCTGATAAATATAATCTCTAGGAAAGGTTTACAAAAATACAACTTTCCTTTCAGAGATTTTGATTCAGTAAGGGGTAAGAAATCAATAATCTTAAGTAGGATCCTAATAAATATTCCATTTCAATAATTTTTTTCTATACTTTCTCCATTATATTTTTCAATATTCTGTATTAATATTTCTTTAATTGAGCTTGGCTGCTTTATTCTCAAGGGTTTACAGATTTTCTATGTTTTTAAATTTCATGATTAAATTTTAATGATAACATAGTATATAATTTCATTTACATGAAATATCCAGATTAAGAAAATACACAGAGACAGAAGGTAGTTTAGTGGTTGCAAGGGGTTGGGGGAGAGGGAAAATGGGCGAGACTGCTGACGGGTATGGGATTTCTTTTTGAGGTGATGAAAATGTTATGAAATAGATAGTGGTGACAGTTGTACATCCTTAGGAATAAATATACTATTATAAAAACCACTCATACCAGTATACTTTAAAAGGGTAAATTTTACGGTAGTGTATAATATATCTCAATTTTAAAAGTGATACAGAAAAAATATTTTTGATGATCATATGAAATTCAATGTTACCATGTTCCGGAAGTTTTAGAGTACTGCCAAATAAACTATTATTGCCTGTATTCATTGGTGTCATGTTGAATCAACCTTATAATCAGAAGTAAATGAAAAAATAAAAAGAGGAGGATTTGATGGATAAAAAATATATGTGAAAAAGTAAAAGTCAACTGGTTTGCACAGTTTTTCAAATAGAGGAAAGTGGTGGGAGAATTGGATGCTTACAGTATACGTGCTGGAACAGGCAAGCCAAACTCAGAGACTGTGTACCGTACAGTCAGCACCCAATTCATGTTGTGATTATCATTTTGGTTTTCACAAGGCAAAATCATCCTTAAATGCTTTTAATGCCATTCATTTCAAGCTAATCATTTATTTTAAAATGTGAAATCATAAAAAAATAAATAAAATGTGAAATCACTTCCTTATGGAAACTTTCCTTTCTTGGTTGCTGTGACAGTTTGTCCCACCTTTGAAACCACTCTCTCCTTTTTAAAAAACATCTTTCTCTTTTGTACCTCATTTATACTTATTTTAAAAATATGTATACAAAATATATATGATAAATATATGTAAATATAATAAAAATATATACACACATACACATAGAACATAGAAAAACATAGAAAAATTATAAGAAGACATCAAAAATAATCTCAAGTCTTATTTATTTATCTTGTCATTAACTACTCAAGGATTTTCCTAAGAATTTTATTACGTGACTTTGAAGTCAAAGGTTCATGTGAAACAGAATGTTTAAAATGACTGATTCCAGGGTTTTTCACACACCACTCCACCACGTAAATATATTTGTTTCTGAATTCTTTGGAGGTGAAGTACTTTAATTGATGATTTTATTTCTGGTGTTGGTAAGGTTTTCTTTTTTATAATACACTTCACGCACAATGTTGAAGGCAAGAATTGAAGTAAAAGTGAATATGGCTGTCAAATGCTCTAAATATAAAACAAAATATTATATGTGTACCATGAGTACTACTCAGCCATAAAAAGATGAATTAACAACTTTTGCAACAATCTAGATGGAACTGGAGACCATTCTCCTAAGTGAAGTATCACAAAAATGGAAAAAACAAACACCACATGTACCCACAATTAAGTTGTAACTAACTGATAAGCACACAAATGCACAGAGGGAAGTAAAACTCAGTGGAAAGTGACCAGGGGGACGGGGAAAGAAAGGAGGAGATTAAACCCATCTAATGGGTACTATGAACACTATTTGGGTGACATGTATACCTATAGCCAGGACTCAAGCATTACAAAAATGATTCATGTAACCTAAAACATTTGTATTCCCTTAATATTTTGAAATAAAGGGAAAAATATTGACTAAGAAATGTATTTAAGATCTCCTATTAAGGAAGAGTTATTTTATAAATAACTGGCATCATGTCAAATGCTAGTCACGTTAAAAAGTAAAAGCCTCAGGAATAGAGAAATCCACATAATATGGCAGTGAGAGTATTTCTTCTTGACTTGCTGGCTAATAAGCATACTTACTATGTGCCTGAACTTGGGCTAAATGTATTACATATGTTACATGGATTCTACTTGTATTTCCCTTTTACTATGGAGGAAACTGAAGCTTGGAGAATTTAAATAATGTGATTACATTAAAACAAACAAAAAAAAACCTGATAAGTGGCAAGACCTAAAGAATGGTACCTGGCAAAAACATACACATTTTTGATAGAATGAATATGTACATGAACTCACGTCATCTACCTCTAGAGCTTGCTTTCTTACTTTGGTAGACATCACACCATATCCCCAGATGCTACGTGGCCTTTCTCCACTTACAGTAACATCTCACTGTGCTAATTTGGTATAAACAACCAACAGTTATATATTTTTTTTTTACATAAGGCAAATTCTGTTGAAGAACTCTAATGTCTTACAGAACCTGAATGAAAACATTAGAGTGAGAATTTAAGCTATTTAAGCCCATCATGAAAAATAGATGTGATAAATAAATATGTGATGATTTTAATAACATACGAATTACATAATATGCATAATTGCTATGTTAATGAGAATTATCTATATTGATTAAAGTGATAAAATTAGTAAAATGGTGGTGAGAGATGTGTTCATTTCCATAATGGCATGGCTGTAAGGGTTGATCTAATTGCTTAATTTATGATCATTTCAGTTAAGCATTTCTATTGCTTCTATGGTATTTTATAATAGAGCAATCAAATTTAGTGTTATTGGAACTTTAATTTTGTCCTTTTGTTTAATTTTTATTAAGTAGTCTAACTTTATAGCACTATTGATAATAGTTTTCAAAATATATTTCCATTTCAAAAGAATAAAATGTTACTTCCCTTTTAAAATTGGATAAGCAAAAATGCCTATAGTAATTGGCTTGGCTAATAGAGGACTAATAAGTTTTTTAGGAAATTTTTTTTTGGATAATGAGAATTTCCACCCATGATGTAAGTTTTCAATATCATACTCTCTTGTATATAATATTGCCCAATTTACTATTTTTTGTGGTCATTGGTGGTTGTTTCTAAGCCCTGCTTAAATTATAGGCATTTCAATTCAAGCAGGAAATAGAATCTTAATCTAGTAATATCATCCTTTTTTTTCAATATCAGATAATTTTATTTTAAATATTTTACTATATTGTCAATTATCCTGTTTTAGGTATTTTATATGTAGAGTATATAGTTTTGGTTTTATACTTTCCTTCTTTTGTTCTTTTATTTCCTTTTGTTTCTTAGTAATAGAATGATAAATTAATGTTTACTGCACCTACCTTATTCCTGTTAACTTATCAGCATTAGCCATGGATCCATTTTCCTTTTCATCATGATAAGAAATGCATTGCTTGATAAGAAAATATATCCCAGACAAGCAGTTTGAAGTATGAGATTCTTTGGTATTATCTGCAGGCATTGCTTTCAAGGGAGGAAAATTTGTCTTTTGTTGGCAAATTGTTATTCTGCTCATTACCTTGCTCTCATTATAATGTCTTCATCTTAGCAGTGCACGATTTCCGTGCACAGCATGTCTTACAGTGTTTGTGCTGGTTTTTGTACTGAGAAGCTGTCTTTGACATGACTGGAGTTGGTTTCCTGGTAGGTAGAAAAGAAATCTTCTGCAGAATTGAGTGATGAATTAATGGAAATAACTATCTGTATTTAGATATGGAGAGATCATTGATGCATATATTGAGTCAACATTTATCATGTGCTTCTTGAGTACAAACCAGTATAAAATGATCAGGGGAATGTGTAAGGAAAATGAAAAATATGATGCCTGACTTTAAGTAGTTTATAATTTATTTAGCCTCCACACACGGAGCTTCTGATTCATGAAAATATGGCATGCAGTTGTACAGCTAGAAGAAATGCCTTCTAAGAATTATGCTAAATATTGATATTTTTCTCACTTAAAATATGAACTTATTTAGATCATCTCCCAAACTAAAATCACTTTTCATGGAAGACCCCACAGTTTATGTTTCTACCTATAGCATACCTAACTTTAGAAGACTTCATCTGTATTAGACACTAAGATAACTCTTTATGTGTTGGATATTATTTCTCTCAATAAATCTATCAGTCTCACATTGAAAATAGAAAATAAAAGACTTCACAACATGAAGAAACCCAGGTTTGTCTGACTGCAGAAGCATAGCTCTTATTCATTGTGTTCAAATCATGAAATGCTTCATATATTAATATATTTCTACTCATCAAATAAAATAAATTGCACAATTGTAAACAAATTTCTTTTTTTGCTTTTATTAGCTTTTGGTTTTCCCTCATATATGTAGTATGCTTTACTTTTAAATCTTCTTTAAAGCAACATAATAGTAAGTCAATTGCAAAAAAGAAATCTCTCCATAATATCTGCCCGGAGTATATCTGGCTTCCATTCACCTCTTCCTTTGTGATTGTACCTTGTTTGTGAAAGCAATTCCTTCTGTGTCACTTTTCAAATGCTTTATTTTATACTTCAGAGGCTTTTTATTGTTATATTTTTAAGAAGATTCAGGTATTTTATCCTTTCATTATAGAGCTCATTATTCTTTTATTGTTTGTTTTTTCTTTTGAAAGAGTTGCTGTCTTCTGGACTTTTTTAAAAAAGAATTTCCTTATTGTATTTGAGTATGAATCTTATTAGCTACTATATTAACAGAAAGGATGATTGTTTTGTGACTTTCTATTAGGCCATTAACTAACAGACAGACATTTTTTACCTTTCTAGTTTTCAAGGAGGAAAAATGTTACTGAGCTTTTCCATTCAGCAAAAGAACTTGAACGTCTTTAATATTTTATATAAGGTCTAAATGACACTTTCAATAGTACTGTGATTCAGAACCTTTTTTATCCTCAATTTTTATGTAAATAAAAGGTAGAATGCCATTATGATTCCTTGTCAACCTTTGGATGGGAAAAATAAGCAGTCTTTAGAGTCGTGGTAGTTTGAGGAGAAAGGAATAAGGACTTAAAAGAAGATTTGAAATAGCACACGAATTCCTCTGTGGGAGGAATTAATCTAAATTACATGAAACCACCATTCTAATGTTCAGGATATTGTGCATTTGAGTGCATTTGGGGAACATTTTGTCCTAGGAGGTGGGGGGAGAGAGAGTGTTATTAGGCTATTTAGAAGAATAGGGCTAAACATGAATATTAATTATTATACTAAGTATATATTTATATTAGAATTTGGAATATGTTCTTGTTAAATAATACAGATGTTTTACAGTGTCATAGGGAATGTGCAAAGTAACCTAATAAAAACCAAATATGGATTTCTAGTATTCAATATTTTTTGGTTTTTTCTTAGAAAATCTCAATAAGAAATAGTCTTCCTGGGAGTCTAAAGAAAAGACCAGAGCATACAATATATTAACTTACATCCAAGATCTATTTTTTCCCCTGAATATGTGACATTAATGTTTTGAAAGTTAATATGGAATATTTTTCCTGCTCCTTATAAAAATCATGTGAAATATGCAACTGAGACACAGATCTAGACAAGGGTAAAGGAGAATAATCACTCAGTTTTTCGTCATTATTGAGAATTGTCAAAATGCTGTGAGGATGTACTTTGCAATAGATCAGCATTTCATAGTTTACTTTGTATACAGCTTAATCATGAGAGTGATAGTTAATAAGCCATGGGCTTGTGCAGTGAGTATTTTGCCTAGATGAAATAAGATACTGGCACTTGGCAGTATTTCATATGGAATTTTCCTTTGCATTTCTCTCACATACTCTCAAGAGGGATACAGTCTTTGTCAGTCAGAGAGGATGGAAGAGTCAATGACATGAAAGAAAAGTTGTGTTCACACAATTCTAGTGTGTATCTGAATGCAGAAGATCCCAACAGAAATAAAATACTCTTAACCAAAATATGTGTCAATTAGGGAAAGGCATGAAACTACATCATAGAACTGGTGTCTTAATCCAAGGAAGTTGTGAAGAGGCTAGTATTTCAAGTTGTCATTTTGTTAGGCTTCATGGTGGATGTCATTTTGTTAAGCCCTGTTAGGTTGGACTACACTCAGTACATACACTTTACTCACACCATATTAAGATTCTGGATGAGCTAGAGATACATGGCTTTTCTCCAAAGGAGCAGGGGGCTGTCAGAAATCTGAACATGGGAAAGGCTAAAGGTCTGGAACTTGACTTTCAGAAAGAAGACATATAGATTTTGAGAATCTAGAAATTGATTTTTTAAAAAAAAGATCTGTTATGTTTTCATGAACCTCTGGGTCACATGGATCTCAGTTTGAGGTTCACTGATTTCAACAGTTTTAATAATAATTTCCAATCTTTTGGGGGGTTAAAAATATTCAGTCTCTAATTGTTACCTGCTTTCTGAAGCCTGCCTCACTAGGATGGCACTTGGGGTATAGGGTAGAACATGCCTCTCTTCCTCACCCTCCACACTCACTTCATTCCTTCCTTCCTTTTCTCCTTCCTTTCTTCCTTTCTCTGCATGTACATTGACTGACATTTAATGGTCTCTGAAGCCTTATGTCTTGCCCAGTCAAACTCTGTACACCGTGCAGGTCTTTGATACTAAATTCTGCAGAGGGTATAACTTGTGATCCATTTTAGATTACTTAGGCAAGATCTGAATGGATAAGATTCAGTAACATTGAGTCTACAGATTCAAATCAAGACCTCCTGAATCATATAACTAAATTATATAGTCATTCTCATTTATTCATGCCATCAACATTTACTGAACATCCACTCTTTTCCAGGGTCTGTGCTTAGTTTTAAGAAAGATAAGATGTGATCTTTATCTTGGATGAACTCACAGACCAGGAGCTTTGGGAGACTGAATGATAAGCAAGATTCGGTAATATTTACTAAGTGAAGAGAGTTGTCACTGTGATGTGCACTAAGTATTCTTGGAGAACCAGGGTAAAAATGACTAATTCTCTCCTCAGGGAGCTGGGAGGACTTTAGAGGGAAGGTGATCTTTGAGCAGGGAAAGTCCTTAAAACACAGATTTTAGCAAAAATCCATTTCAGCTAGAGGCAGAAGATGTACTACTGTGTTAAGCGAGAGAATATATCCCACCAGAATATATCTGCCCTTTGTCTGTAAAATTCCTAGGACAACCTATAAATATAAAAACTGCAATAGAGGCTGAACTTGTTAGTTACTGAAAGGGCTGACTATGTTGAACTGAGCAGCATCTGCTTTAAATGAAATATTCAGAAATTTTGAAGGATATATTTCCATGGGTATATTTCCTGACGACTTTAAAAGTGTAAGATAGCACATCATAGTGATCCCATTTTATGACCTAAACTAATGCACTACATTTTTCTTAACGTTTTAGTTTTATCACTGTCTGCTGCATTTGGTAAAACTTCAAAATTAAGACCTAACCCAGGATTTTTCAATCATGCAATTATTAATATTAATCCATAAATTTTTTGTTATGTAGGGACTGTCTTGTGTGTTGTAGGATATTTAGCAGCATCTCAGCCCTTTACCTATTATATACCAGTAAAATCCCCTACTTGTGACAATCAAAAGTATCTCCAGACATTATCAAGTGTACCCTGGGAGGGTGCAAAATCACCCCAGTTGAAAATTATT